>VDFB02161519.1:0-24175 GCA_007258455.2 Sequoia sempervirens | reverse complement strand
AGTACAACAACTAGACAAAGATGGTGCAATCTTCACAGGGATTCACAAATGATATCCTATTACTCAAGGCCATCTTCAATTTGAACAATGAACATAAGTAATAGAGTTCAAGTTAAGCAATTTGAAAGTTTAGACTAACCTTACACATCAAATTGAAAATCATTCAATTTAAAAAAGGTATGAACTAACTTCACCATTACCAACACTATCAATCCTTCAGTCATTTAAAATTGCGGAAAACAAATCTATTCTATTGAGGAAATATGAGACCATGAGGACTTTCAAACTAACAAATGCTCATCAATGAGTCTAATTATTATTTTGATAGTGCTCTAGCAACAATTTGACAAGTCTCTCTAAACAAATGAAATGAGAAGGGTTTATATAGGCACCCCAATTACAAAGCAATGATCTAGATTGACCTGAGATCAACAACCAAGATTATCCCCAAAAACCCAAACTTAGAAAAGCATAACTAACTTCTATGACACATGGCGCAAGGAAGAAGAGCCACTTGGAGCATGGAAGACATTGACACCTTGCAAGCTAATCAAGCAGCTAGACTCCAAAACGTAATTCCCCTTGGCTTGTTCTTTGGCTGCGAATGCAATGAACCTTGCCATTACTAAATTGAGTTCCTCCATTGATATGCTAGATAAGGTATCCAATTGCACTCCTATTACATCCAAGGCTTCAATGCATTGAGCAAAAGTGTCCTCCCACTTACCCTCTTGCTTCTGAAAGTTGTTCATATAGATGAAGAGAGATACCATATCATCTAGCTGATTTTCATTAATAGCCTCCATCTCTTTGAAATAAATAATTTTCACATTTTCCTTTAAATCCTCCAATTTCAAACCATTTTTATCATTGGCCTCCTATCCTGTCAATCCTTCAAGCGATGTGAGGATCCTAAGCTCTATCTTTCCAAGAGAGTTTTGCATACCAGCACATTCTTCTTTCATCTTATCATATGTTTTCTTTTTTGCTAGCAAGGAACAATACCATCTATTGAAGTCATAAGAAGCTCCATCATCAATAACATTTTCTTCAACCAATACTTGCATAGATATTTCCTTTAATGCCTTTAGGCGAGGTATCACCTTGTCTTCTACGTTTTGGAAATCCTCCCAATTCTCTTCCATCTGGCGAATTTCAGTTACAAGCATAATTGATTTATCATAAATTCAAACACACCTCTCCAAGAATTGCTCCACTTGTTTTGAGGTATTTTTGACCCATCTTCTGGTTGCTTGACTTGTAACTCTCATTGCTTCAAGGCTGTCAACAGATTCTTGAGGAAGGGAAGACGGTGGAATGAAAGCCTTATTCTCTTGCTTTAGTGGGGCTGTCATTTGCTGGATAAATTCTATTAGTCTCAAATTCTCCAATTCTAATCTTTCTTTCTTCTCCTTTGTTCTGTCAAAATTTTCTTTAATAGTCCTTGAGGTATCAGCTAACTCATGAAAGTCTTGTCCTATTGTGGTTGGTCCAATGTCAAGTGTTGTAACTTCATAATCCATAGGGGTAATTTGGTCCCTAGGCTTATCAAATTTTGGAACTCTGCTACCTGTAAGATCCTAGATCCTGTACCATCTCTAGTGATTTGAGAATACTTCTTAGGTTTCTTTGGTATTTTAACTTTACCAATCGTTTCCAAGAAGTCTTGCATACTTTCGATTGACTGAACCTCATTCACTGGCTTGGGCTTCTTCATTAAGCTTTTGGTCAACCAATCTGGTACAGTAGATAATTCCATCCCATCCTTTAGCTGAATATCATCATTTATCCCCTTTAAGGAAGAAATCATCTCTTCAGCAATTCTTCATTGGCTTCTAAGATCTTAGTACCTCCTATGTCTTCAATCATGTGTCCTCTCCCTCCATACAATCTGTAAAGGTTTGTTCCTGAAGAGGTTCCAGCTGCTCTACACTTTGAAGTTCAGCTCCTTGTTCATGATGTGATTCACATTCAACAATAGATACTTCTTCCATTACCTTGAGGGATGGCATGCTTGAAGATGATGGAGTTGCATTAACTTTTTGCTTCTTGAGCCCTGACTCTTCACTTGCTATTTCTTTTGCCTTTGTTTGAGGATCTTCAGTCATTACTTTCCTTTTGCTTGAACTTGGAAGTTCACTTAGGCCTTCCTCTCCTTTGCTGAATTCAGTTGCTTCACCCTGACTAGAGAGAACTCCTACATTGCTTAGTTTGGCGTAGGTAAGAGAGATACCTTCATTTCTCAATCTGCTAATTTGGTGATCTATTCGCTCCCTAGAACAAGCTATGATATCTTTCATTAACACACTCAAGTCTGCTAACTTAGGCTGTGTTCAATTTGGCAATAAGATGGGCTTATTCTTTTCTTGCTCAAACTGGGGGATGTACATACTCTTCGTTGTCTTTCACTTGGTCTGGAATAGGGAACAAGTCACACTTCTTCACAAGATCTACTGGAATTCTAGACCACATTTTCTTTCTTACTCCATACTCATCTATTAAATTGGACCAATAGTCTTCTATTTGCATTACATGAAGTGACTTCTTTCCATAAACTCTCAAGTACAAATCAAAATCTGACCTTGGTTTGTACATGCCCAATTTATAAAACTGCAATTCTGATTTGGCTGTCTTGGCTGCTTGTAACGAAGGACAGACTTCCAACACCTTCCCTATCACAATAGGAAAATGCACTCCTTGCTTATTTTCTTTCTTCTGGATGGAATCCAAGTGAACCAACTGTCTTGTAACCTCAAGCATGACTGTCTTATTTGTGGGGTACTGTGGGAGTTTGTATGGAGCTTCTGCAAATCCGTGGATCCTCAAGTATGTGAAGGTTGGAAATTGAATGAACCATGATCCAAACTTTTCCAGTAATGCCATGGCCTCTTTGGATAACCTCTTATGGATTCCCCCTTGAAGTAGCCGAGTGATGTACATGAGAAATGCATCATTAATTATCTTGTAATTGTCTTTATGATGCAGCTTCAGCTGAGGGTAACAATCATATACCTTGAATTGGTTACTTCAAGGCCCTACTTCTCCTTTACAGATTAATCCTCTATACTTTGTGAACCGGGCTAGGATGTACACTATGTAAGAACTCATGAAGGTGGTCTTTGTTTTCTCTAGATTTCTCGGCCGGATATCAATACTATCACTTATCAATTTAGCCCAGTTTATCATTTCCATTCCCAATACAACTTCTTCCACATATGAGAACATCCAAACCTCAAAAAATGCCCCTTGAGGAGTACCCATAACTCTGTTTAGCGTATGGATCATATCGCTATATTCTTCTTTGAAATTAGTGCAAATCAACCTCTTGGGTAACTTGGAGCAATGTTTCTTTGGTTCCTTGACCCAATTAGTGTTGATTATATCCATACAAGCCTCCTTTGCTTGATCAAACATTGCTTGTGATTCCTCTTGAGTTTTGCTCAACATCTTGTGGCAACGAGGATGCCAAACACTTCCCTAATTGAGTCTTAAGTGAAATAAGCCAAAGTTATCCCATTAGATGCCTTGATAGATTGTGCTTGTGGATCATGCCTTCTGGCGCATTCAACCATCAGCTCACTACATTGAACCACAGGTGGGAAACTTGTTGCTTGATGAAGTCCACATTTGATCATGTTTGCAGCTATGGGTGTAGGCATTTCATTTAGGGTGCCAAACATTCTTCTCTTGTGTTGGATTACATTGAATTGCTCAAAGTTGGTATCTCCAACTTTCCTCCACTTAGATGATAGCTAGGATTCTGGATAAAACCCTTTGAGAACCTCCCTGACTTGATTCTTCCTAACTCCTCCTCCCACATTCTTTGATGTAGACATGGCACCTGTATGAAGCTTGAAGTTAGAAAACATGCATAAATTATAAAGAAGGCGTTATGCTTAAAACCCTAAGGATAGGTGAGTGCATTAATGGTGAAATAAACTGATTTAGAATTCCAGAATTTCAACTTGACTGCAAGGATTGATTAGAAATTGAAAAATCAAAATTTAGCCTGCAATAAATGCAAACAAAAATGAATTCTCATTACCAACCCTTGTCCCTTCAAGAATAATTAAAGAAATTTAATTTTTTGACTGGAATTTGCAGGTTTGAAGCTGGAATTTATCTGCAGGTCTGCAAACTTAAGATTTAAATCCTTATTTCTCTCCAGATTCGCAGCTTGTGAACCTGTAGAAGTTTGAAGTTCTTGACTAAAACCTGCAATTTGAGAATGTATTTCACTTCTTCTGCTCGAATCGATTAATTTTTTTTTTGCAACTCATGAATAAAGCTGCAAAATTAAGAGAGGCGCCTATGGCTGTGCTGTAGCTTCTTGAGAAGAATTTTAAACTTGTGTTAAGTGAGAAAGAGACTTCAAGCTATTCTCTTTATAAGCAAAATCTTTCCTTATTTAAGGAATTCGGCCCATCTCCTGATTGGATGCTCGATTTAGAAAAAGAAGAGGAAAGCTTATCCTTAAGCTCCCTCTTTCTAATTTCTTCTTGGGTGCACTCTTTTTTTTTCTCTTCCTTTTTGCTTACTTGTGAAGTTTCCAAAAAACTTGAGTTAACTTTGTTTTAACTTGCTAGAGGAAAGTTGACCCCCATGTGGAATTTTTTGATTTTGAATTGGATTCTTTATCCCTCTCCCAAGTAAACTTCATGCCTTAGGCAATTTTGTGGACTTCCTCTTGGGAAATACGCCCCCCAACTAGATTTCTTATCATTTGAAGTTAATTTCTTTCCTTAGGGGGTTTCTTTGGATTTCTTGAGAACTTCAACATGGATTTCTTGTGGTTTCAATTGGATTTTACTCATTTGCTTTAGAGAATTTCATCCACTTCGAATTGGATTTTTCTTGACTTAGACATACTTGCCCAACTATAATTTTTTCTTCATTAAACTGGATGTTTTTTTACTCTGGGAGGTGGGGTAACTTCATTTGGATTTGATGTGACCTTTAGTGATTTCCTCCTTGATGGATTTTATTTCAAGTGGATTTTCCTCTCAACTGGATTGGATTTCAGCTTGATTTTTCTCCCAACTGGATTTCCCTTTTAACTGGATTTCTCAAGAATTCAATTGAATTTTCATCATGGGTGAACTTCATGGCTTGAGGAAGATTTCTTCATGTTTGGGGCAGACTTTATAGGTTTTCAGCTTAGCATTTTGCTGCCTTGACACTTTCGAAACCCTAACTATAGCACTTTCTAAAAATAGAAATTACTAAAAATAGAAAAAAAGCAAAAAGCAAAAAAGCACGAAAAAGCAGGTTGTTCGAATTCGCCCGGAGAACAGTCTTTTTTACTCTAACAGCCCTTCTGAGCACTTCTGTGGCATCAAAAACTTCATTTGACCCCTCAAGCATTGACTTGACCTACTCAACTATCCCAAATCTTGACAAGTTTTGACTCAAACCCAGAGCTCAGACGGGCCGACCCACCTTTGCCTTGAAAGAGACTCAGAGAAACTAAAGCTAACGCTAGAACCAGATCTAACACTAAGACACCAGACAAGACTAAAGAGTGGGTCCCCATTTGCAATAGGGCGATGTGTGATTAGGTCACAACAAGTCCCTTCCATGTGAACCTTTCCCCGATTTGTTTGTAAGTTTTGAAGTACCCTTGGTGTCTAGATAATGGATTGTCATGATAAGTTTTCAAAATTCTTTAGCCTTGACTCTAGAGTGATGTAAATTCTATCCTTGTAAAGAATGAGGTCATCCATGATTCAGTATTTCTCGTCTTGTACTTTCCCTTCCATTACGTTGCTTGAAAATTTGTCTTTGGCATACTCAGTGATTAGAGTTGTTCTCCACTCTGTGGATATTGCTATCATTGAACCAAGGCGGGGTCATCATGATAGGGCATCTGCTACTATATTGTTTTTACCCTTCATATATTCAATGTCAAAATTGTATGCTTGTAGCTTACTCACCCATTTTTGTTGTCTGCCGTTGAAGTCCTTTCGGCTTAGCAAGAATCTAAGGCTGTTGTGGTCTGTTTTCATGATAAACCTCTTGCAGATTAGGTATTGTCTAAACTTTGCGAGTAGCATCTCTTTGTCATAGACTGAGTATGTTTTCTCTATATCCTTGAGCTTCCTGCTTTCAAAAGCTATGGGGTGCTTGTCTTACATCAATATGGCCCTGATGCCTTCTCTTGAGGTGTCACAATATAACTCAAAGGGTGAGTTGAAATCGGGTATTGCTAACACAGGACAAGAACTCATTGCTTCCTTTAGTTTTTCAAATGTTGCTTTTGCCTTCCCATTCCAAGAGAATGCTCTCTTCTTAGTTAGGTCAGTGAGTGGTGCAGCTAGCCTTGAGAATCCCTTTACGAATTTTCTGTAATAGCTGCATAGTCCGAAGAATCCTTTGAGGTGGGTTAAGATCTTGGGTTTTGGCCAGTTTCGGATTGCCTCAATATTTTCTCCATCTACCTTAACTCCCTGGGCACTGATTTTGTGCCCCAAGTATAAAATCTCCTCCATGCCAAACTCACATTTGGACAACTTGGAAAATAAAGAATGTTCCTCGAGTATACCTAGCACTTCATCTATATGTTTTAAGTGTTCCTCCCATGTTCTGGTATAGATTAGTATGTCATAAAAAAAACCAATAAGAACTTCCTTAGTTGCTTCCTGAAAATGTGGTTCATGCAAGATTGGAAAGTCGCGGGTTCATTGGTTAACCCGAAAGGTAGGACAAGAAATTCGAAACGCCCATAGTGGCATCTAAAAGCCGTCTTTGGTATATCTTCCTCCCTTAATCTGATTTGGTGGTAACTTGACCTTAGGTCGATTTTTGAAAAATAGACCGCCCCTTGAAGTTCGTCAATAAGCTCATCAACTCTGGGAATAGGGTATCTATTCTTTATTTTTTTTGGTTTAAAGCCCTGTAGTCGATGCACATCCTCATTGTGCCATCTCTAATAACTCCTTTATGGTTTTCTCAATCTCTTCTTTATACTTGCGAGGATGGCGGAAAGGGGTGGTAACAACTGGTTTTGTTCCCTTTTCCATTTCGATGGAATGTTCAAAACCTCTTTTTGGCGGAAGACTAGATGGAATGTCACTGAATACTTTTTTATGCCCTTTTAGGATTAGTTGTATGTCTATGTGGACTGACTTTCCCTTGGGAGTTGTTTTGTCTAGGATTAAGCATTGAGCCACCCACTCAACTTGGCCATGTCTAAGGGTTCTTTCCATCTTGTTTGATGAGATTACCCTAGGGGATTTGTCAGATATTCCATGTAAAGTAACTCTCTTCCCTTCATGTACAAAGCATATCTCTAACTTGGGGAGACCAAAGATAAAACGACCCAAGGAATGCAGCCATGGGGTGCCCAAAATCACATCTATGTCTCCCATATCCACAACGTAGAACTTGTCTTTAATTGGATGCTTTCCCAAAGTAATGTTAAGTTAGGATATTTTCTTCTTGCTAGGAGTGGTGGATCCATTAGCCAAGGTTACGTTGAATCCTTTGAAATCTTTTGTTTCTAGCCCTAGTTTTTTAACTAAGTTTTCATCAATAAAATTGTGGGTAGCCCCACTATCTACTAGGGCCGTTACCTTTTGTCCTTTAATTGCTCCTCGGATGCTAAAAGGATGATGTTTGGATGCCTTTGAAATGCAATCTAGGGTTCCTCCTTCATTATTTTCGTCAAATTTTTCCTTCTTGCACGGGCTCTCTTCTCCTTCTGTTTCTTGGAGCATTGCCTAAATCCCATGATCTTGGCTCCTTTTTCCACACCAATGTCCTGGCCTCCATTTTTCCTTGCAGTAGTAGCATAAGCTTTTCTTCTTAAGATCCCCTCGACCACAAACATGCCCCGGGCCCCAAGGTTCTTTGCACTTAAAGCATGATTTCTTCTCTTGGCCTTCCTTTTGTTTGCATATATGATTAGGTTCCCATTTTCCTTGGCAATCAAAACAAAGTCCTTTCCTTCAAAGCTCTTCTCGGTTGTTGTAAGGGAGGAATGTTCTTTTGTGGCTTGTCCTTCCCATAAAAGTGTTTGTCTTTTGATGTTGTTTTACTTGAGGAGGGCTTTCCTCTTGTTTGGGCGGTCTCTAGTTGAATAGCCTCGAGGATTGCCTCTTGAGGTGTGGAGGGGTCTAGGGTGCTTACTAGGCCACGCGTGGCATCTAACAGCCCTTCTATAAAAGGTAAGTGAGCCTATCCTCCCGGGACCATGACTGCTAGTCTTTGGAATTCAGTGATGTATTCCTCAAGGGTCCCTCTTTGTCTTATTTTGGTTAGCTCCCTAAAGTATTTTTGGGGATGAGTTTGGTCAAATATTTCAAGGAGTCTTCTCTTGAAGATCTCACAGGCCCTGATGTTTTTGTGATCTTAGGTAATTAGGCCATGATGCCACTAGACATGCGCCCCCACTTCTAGATGTATTGCGAATGTAATGGCATCACTCTCTGTCATGGGGCAAAGAGTTAGGTAGGTTTCTAGTTTTTGTAACCATGCATGGGCTGTAATTTTCCCCGACCCATCAAAGTTAGGGATGGATAGTTTTCCTATTTTACTTTGTATGTCTTTGTTTGGGCGATTGTTTCTACCCCTATGATCATTTTTCATTACTACCTCACAATATGCTGTGAAGGGGATGCTTCTTTGGATTTCAGGATCAAGTCTTGCATATTCTAACGCAAGTTCACGTTCATTTGGATTGCTAATTCTTCCATTTTCCCCTAAAGAACTTTCTTCGGCCAAGAAATGGGGCCCATTTGTACTTGGGTTTGATCCTATTGTAGTCTTATGATTACTTTCAGATTGGCTAGGGGTGCTTTCGCTTTCATGTCTTGTATTAGGTCTAAGGTTGTTGTTTATGTTTTGAAGGGCTTGGAGCATGGCATGACTAGTTTGTTGATTTTTTTCCATGAATGCTCTCAATTCTTGCTCCATAGTCTTCTTTTCTCTTTCTAGGGCCCTTAAAGTTCGTTGGCTTGGTTGCATCAACTATTATCCCTCAGGCTGGCAGGATGGTGCTTTGATACCACTTGTAATGTCCCCAAATTTGGAAAATCCCTAATTCTGCCTTCACTTATAAATTCAAGTGATCACCTTGGATTTGGGAATATTTAGGGTTTGAGTAAGCCCCTGCAAAACAGAGTTAGAGAATATTTACAAGATAATATAATTGGGACATGTAAGGAAAACAAAGAAAGTAAGGTTAGCGATACAACTACCTGTTAAAACCTGCAACTATGTTAGTAAACATTTATAAATAAAGACAATATCATATTATAAATATATTGGAATTCTTTAGGTTTCCTAATTCGTTCTTCTTGGGTCAAAATGGTTTGATAGGGTGTCCAAGAAACCCTCTACCCTAGGCCCAAGAGCAGTACACCCCTCTTGGCCTCATGTGGCCTCTTGCCATCCATATGGGGTGGTGTGCCTAGTGAGGCATCCTATCGCTGTTTCCCGTCATCAAAACCATTATTGCTCAATCAATCATTATGTTGGGAGGTTGAGGGTGCAACTTCAACAGGCTGTCCCGGAAATCACACCTTCTAAGTCCAAGAGCAGTATGCCCCTCTTGGCCCACATGTGGCATGCCTCAACCATCTACCATGGGGTGGTGTACTTAGAGGATGACCCCAACGCTGTTTCCCCTCCTCGTAGGCCCTCAACTCCCTTCATCATGGCTGGTTGTTACAGTCAGAAAATATGAACATTATTCCATAGTGTAGACACATTCTGTTCTTACATATTAAATCAATGACACAGATTCATCATTCATATTTAGCAAATATTGATAACTCAGATTTATGCTATGTTCCACCAAGTTTCTGGTACGGGGGGACGGCGAAACGGCAGGATGAGTTTCAGGGACGACATTTTTTGAGGTGATTTTTGGGGACGGGGGGATGGCTATATAGTATATATATAGAGAGAATTTTTTTAAAAATATAGGGAAATTTCATATATTCATATGAGTAATGATAATCATAACAATGAACATTCATAAAGTTGCAAATGTGATCACCAATCATATTGACATATGCATCATAGAGTCGAACAAATTAATACTACAACTGCTTAATTGCTTCCATGGACCATAATTCATGTCAAACAGTCAATGTGCATATGATATAAAATAATAAAATGCCCAAAGGCTACAAGTTTGCACTACAAATCAAAATGTCAAAATGACAAAGTCATAAGTGTCCAAAACATAGTAATAGAAAGTATGATGGCTGTTACATCCCTTGCATTGAGACTATGAACTTGGTTATGTGTATTTGGATGCAAAGTTAGTTGCAAGTAACTGTTTTCATGTGAATGTGAAATTGAGAATTGAATGGATGTTTTATTTATCGTAACTGTAAAGCTAACGATCTTTTTATGGCAAGTGAATTTCTTGTTCACATGAAATTGAATGTGTTTATGAGTTGATATTTAAAAACGTATTTATATAGCCGTTGAGAACATTCTAACCATAATACCTGTCAGTGGATGCAGGAGGAATGAAACAGCAACGAAAAAGAAGATGTCATTAGGGAGAGGTAGTGGTTAACGAAGGATTGGAAAATGTCATCTCGCCTTGAGCTGGTGTATGACAAATACCTAAGTTGTGACTTGGCCATGAACAATTCTATTGTACCCAAAACCAAATTTTTTGCTTCATTAAGGTATTTTGCTTAAAAGAGCCTAAACCTTGCTAAAATGATGTCAAAACATAGTTTTCGGGCAAATCAAGTATGTATTTTGAGTCAGTGTGATGTCGAAAAGATACTGGTGAAATTTGGAAAAAATTGAAATTAGGGTTTTTAACACCTGTTTTAGGTCTTGAAACCCTAAAAATAGAAACTTGTTAGAATTGGCTGAAATTAATTTTGATTGGCTTATTTCACATTATGATCATAGTGGTGAAGTCAGTTTCAGTTAAAAGTTAGTTTAAGGCTGGTGGGTAATTTTCACTTTTTTAGGAGAAAAGTTGGCATCTCTGAGTTTGTCAATGGCAGTTGGCCATTACCAGGTGTCAAAATTTGAGCCTGAAACTCAAAGCAGAATGTTCTATGATGAAAGATGCTGAAAAAGATGCTTCACGACAGAGGGGATTTTCAAACAGCGAAAAGTGCAAAAAATATTCTAAGTCTGGAAACGCTTCACTTTGTAACATGGGAGATGTTTGCGCAATCAACGTGTAAATCAACTTTACAGTGTCCGTACATGTGAAAGTGATGTGATACAGTCACATACGCATGTCAACAACAGTAATACTTCTACGTGGTCGACCCAACAACCGACAATGGGGTTTGCAGTGCGTGAAATGGAGAAAATCATCAACCTCAGAGCAAATCTGCACCCCTGTAGCTTAGGGGCGCCCTTCATTTTGGAGGCTCAGATTTAGTGCTTTTTGGTTGCAAATGTATTTAGTCTCTTCGAAATTCAGTTACCTTTCCGACAAGCTATCAAGCGAGATCATTCGAGTTGCAGAACTCCAGCAATCAAAAGTGGAAGCTGAAGGTACGAGGAGGTTGCTCATCACAGAGGCTATCAAAATTACAGATCTGCACCCTTGTAGCCTAGGGGCGCCCATGAATTGGACCCCTCAGATGGATGAATTTGCAGTTCCCATTTCCTAGAGATCTTTTTTGATTCAGTCTAGCTTCGCAACGCATCCGTTTGCAAGATCATTAGACATGCTAAGTGACTGTGATAGTGGTTCCGATGAGCACGTAAAACGGAGGGTGGATAAACATGAAAATGTCAACCTGTACCTCTATAGGCTAGGGGCACCTAGCCTTGAGACTTGTCAGATGGGGTCTTTTGCAGTCACAGTCTTCACGAGACTTGTGCAAAATTACTCCAGCTATCCAACGAGTCTAGCCATCAGCCTCTGGGACTTGGAAAATGCTCGTACATGAAGGGTTAGTGGAGGTCACTGAAGAATACAGATAACCAGAAAAATGGCTAAGTATGGAAATTACACACTCCCTTGGAAAAGACACCCTTCTTTTTGAGGTCTTAGAAGTAGTTTTTTGGCTTCGTTACCTCCAGGAACATCTCTTCTAAGTTCTTCTAGCTTCGTAATGAGATCAACGGTGCATGCATCAGAGCACTCCAGCTCCCGGTGTCAGGGGTCAAAGTAGAGCGTTTGTGCTGAAAGTTGCAAGTTGTAAAATCACTCTCAAAGTGATAATTGCGCTATTGCAGGCTAGGGGCGCCCTTGCTTTTGGGGTTCCTAATACAACTTTTAGATGCCTTACATACAGTTGTTGGTTGCAGAATTCTTCCAGTCATGCAATGAACCTATCATTTAGTCAGCATGAGCCATCCTTTATCGACAGTGGCAGTTTGAAGCATCAGATGGCAAATCAGAGAAATGGCTGTCTAGAGACCTGTACATCAATTTAATATAAGGTGACTTTTATTTTGAGGTGTCAAACGTTGTTTTTATCAGTTGCAGCTCCAAGCAGACATTTCATCTTTGCTCTGTAGGCTTCGTAGTGGATATCTTAGCTCAGTCACAGCCTCAGTCAGGCATCCAAAAATCAGAGCTGAACAGGGGCAACTGTAACTTTTCAGTGAGCTATAAAGTAGGAAGTTAGCAAAAAATCTCATAACTTTTGCAAATGGACGCCTGGAGAGTCAAATTTGGACTTTTCGAAATTAGTGGATTTTGCTGAGTGCATCCAGATGTTGCGATTTTTGTTAACTTAATAAAATAATATTTAATTTAGTTTTTGCATGCAAAGCATTAAAATGGCGATTTTCTTCAATAATTAAATATTGACGCCTCTTTAATGTTAAATTACAAATTTGCATGTAATGGTAACTGAATATTTTAATATTATTTTTCTCCGGGACTCCGAGTCAGTGTCAGTTGAATTGGAAGGGGTCCAATTAGAAGACTTCTTTTGTTAGTTAAGGTTTATTCTTGCAGTTGGCGCCATTAAGCAAAGAATTCTTCCATTTATTCAAGATGGCGACCATTCTTCTCACATAGTTGAAGACCAAAGCGAATTTTCTTAGCGAATTTTCTCACTTGTGTGGGCGAATTCTTTAGCATTCAACATTCGAAGACACTATAGAGATTGTTCTCAGATTTCTTTTGCAGGTACAAGTCGAGATTTATTAGCAAACATCAAGACAAGATGGCGATTTTAGCAAAAGAAGAGCATTAAAAACTTATATCGTCTGTCTTAAATTCTTCTATTTCTTGTCTTAATTTCTTCGCGTGTCCAAGATTCAACGACTTTTGACAAATCTGATCATCTGGGTTGGTTGTGCATGGCTTCCTCTACAAAACCCATGTGTTAGAATTTTTCAGGAAAATTTGCTCCAAAGCTTCAATTCTTCGAGGCTTTTATTTTCTCAACTGAAATTCCTTTGCATGGTGGAGTAGAAGTCGGTATTTTTCGAATCTGACATAGTGGGTTGTCCTAGAATCATCTTCTGGACAAAACCCATATTTCAGATTTTCTCGGAATAATTGCCCCCGCAGTCCCTGCTACCCCTAGTTGCTTTTTTTTCAGAAAAGCTCTTGCATGCCAAGCTAAACGACATTTTTTTGCAATTCTGATGTTGTGGGTTGTCTTAGAATTATTTTCTAGACAAAACCCACGTTTCAAAATTTTTCGTGAAAATTGCCCTTAGATAGAGTATTTTTAGCCTCAACAGGTGACTTTTTGCTTTCCAGAGAAAGTTGTCAAAACATAGCCGTGTTTACAGTCAACAGGTGAGTTTTTCAGAGTGTAGTTCAACAGACTGAATTCAAGACCAAATCGGTTTTAATTCATGATTTCATCAGAAAAGCTGACACTGATTTGTATCAAGTGCATTCAGAGGGTTGACAGGCGTAGTCCCTCAAGTCGATATGGTTTCATGCCTCATATAGCTGATTGTCTTCCAAGGCCGGTTTAGAGGGTTGATACCATTGGAATTTTGCATGTGCAGCAAGTTCATTTGCATTTCTCACAACCAAAGTGTTCACGGTCAAACTTCATAGTTTCGTCATGCAACACTCTTCCATATAGAAAAGCGTGAAAAGGTGAGAAATGTCAAGCTGTAGAAGAAACAATGGCCATCACTTCAGTTATAGAGCCGCCAGAGTTACCAATCAGTGAAATGCCAGTTTAAGTGTGTGGAGATTTCTAGGATTTCTTGAGTTGTTGACAAGTAGTGAATTGGTAGTTAGAACATGTGATGCTCTTGATAATGATACAGTCAACAACCTCGTGGAGGGGTTACTTGCTTGAGATCAAGACCGGTGAACTCTAGATCCCACCTTTCGGGATAGACATCAGACACAACAGTTAACTCACGCTTCTTTCCGAGTTAACTCGTTCCACATCTCATTGCATGTCTGTCTTGGAATTATCTTCACAGGAGTTAGACTTTCATTTAGGGTTTTCGTTAAATGATGGTAGTGTTCCAGTTAACTTGCTTTCAATAAGGACGTGCATGCTTGCACATGTCCATTTAGATTAGCCTTGTATTGGTTAACTGATGGTAGCTTTCCAATTAACTGTATAGTTTTCTTTATTAGGGTTTAGCAATAATCTTGCATGCATTGCAAGACTGTAGTTGACTCAAGGTGATTTTAGGGTTCCCTACACCTTTTGATGTCTATAAATAAGAGCTTTCAGCTCATTTGTAATTAACTTTTGCACGAGAGAGTAATATATGCTTTGCCCACCTTGCTTGTAATATTGCTTATTTTGTATCTGTTCGCGAGTATTTATTATCATGATGAATTGTTATGCCACTTAGGTTTCATACAGTTATTATGGTGAATGCTTATCTTAGTTAGATATAGTGGCTAGTTTGATCGTAAATTGTATGCATGTTTCGTCTCTGCAATTTACTGTCCTAGTTGGCT
This sequence comes from Sequoia sempervirens, assembly GCA_007258455.2. Lineage (NCBI taxonomy): Eukaryota > Viridiplantae > Streptophyta > Pinopsida > Cupressales > Cupressaceae > Sequoia > Sequoia sempervirens. Next base: position 9,333 of record VDFB02161519.1, on the reverse strand, counting down.
ATCCTTTGTGTTGCATTTCTACTAAGCCTATTCAGATTGAGCAAATAGTTGTGCCCACCTTGCCTTCACGTTGAGAATCTGTACTTAAAGCTTATTGTATGATGTGTGTGATAATAAACCTATTCAGACAAGCAAATAGTTGTACCCACCTTGCCTTCACGTTGTGAATCTGTACCCGGTTTATCGTGTAAGCTCATTCTCGCTTCATTTCCTCATGCTTTGATTTCTTGAGGGGATTGGATCGTATAAGTTAATTAGTTTTGAGTTGTAGTTAAGATTTACGAAACCAAAAAATCCTTGGCTGCAACGCTCGAAGTTTCTTGCAAACCTTGTGCCTCTTTCAGTTGAGACAAAAAGACAGGAATTAGTTTAGTTTACTTTTCAAGCATTTTGTCTGCACAACGAGGGAGCTTCCCCTCCTAATTACTCATTGCGTAGTGTGCGCATAGCTGTCTGTACCAACTTGCACTCTAGAGGTGTTAGTTGTTACGCCAACAAATTCAAAGTAATTAATTATTTTATAAGTCAATTTAAAATATTTATATAAATATAAACCTTTAATTATTTTAGAGACTTTAATTAATTAATAAATAATATAATTAAATATTAATGGCTTGGAAAGAGGAGCCATCGATATTGCAATTAAATTAACTTTTTGAAATATTAAAATTGGGCATCAAATATTTCTTTTATTGAAATTTTGTTCAGCCGCTCTTCACTCGCTTACGGAAACGCCCAAGATGGGGCAGATTGAAGGTTTCTTGAACGGCTGAAGGGGATTCGAACTACCTTAGGAAATTGTGTTTTCATTCATTTTTTTTATATCTTTGGAGTTCGGCTCGAATTCATTATCCTTTGATAGTTGAGTCTTGTTTTGAGATTTTCAAATACAGTCCTCTGTTGCTCGTCATTCTGTTCAACTACCATAAATCTTCCTTGCTTGATTATCTTCCATTTTTAAGTCTGAAATATTTTTTCTTCCACTCATTCAGGAGTAACTCGAGTTTTCTCTCTGTTAGATCGTATACCCTAACTGTTGGCGAATTCTCAAGTCTAATTTTGGAAGAGCAATACGTTTCTGTTCTTGTTCGCGGCTGGAGTGTCGGCGTGCTTGGAAGTTGTGGTTACTGGGTTAAGAGATAATTTCTTCAATTTCAAAATTTTCTACTCTCAGTCAGGCAAGTAACAATTATTCACCAAGTGTATAATTTCAATATTTAATTTTTGAGCTATTACCGTGTTCCTTTAATCTGATAATTATTTCTAGCTTGAATCATATCTCTCTTTCTCTCATAAGTGATTAAGAATTAATGTGTATTGCTAATCTCTCTATCGATATAAATGGAAGCAAAGAATTCACATTGTGTTCTTCCAAACTGGGAACCTTGTTGGAACCACCGTTGGTACTTTGTTTTGCACGTTTTCTTACTCTGCCATCTAGGAAGCTTTATATAATTTTTTTGTTAAACCCTTGTCAATTTAGGAGTCCAAATCTGGCATCTTGAGTTATTTGTCTGGGAACTGGATTTCATTATGTGACATTTCTTCTTCTCCAATATGAGGTTAAGACTGGTTAGATATTTAAGTCTACTGGTTATATCTTGAATTGGTTTTCAATTACTTGGAATCATGAGAAGTGTTTAAACAATTTGTGATAATCTCAATATGTAGTCATGACCTCGTTCCGTTCTTTAATCGTTGGAACTCTTAATGTATATGAATATTTATTTGAGACTGGAAAACCTCTCTAGTGAAAATATTTTCAATCACATTCTCTTAGTGGTTAAGATATAACCAAAAACCTGTGAAAAGAGAGCCAATTGACAATTAATCTTTAATCCTGAGTCATATGTAGTCATGTGGAGCAAGGGTGAGAGCGCTGACGGCACAGTGGTGCCAAAAATGTAAAAGAAATCCTTGGCCAAGGTACGATGCTAGATTCAACATCTGTCAGCCATCAAGTACTTGATATACCCTTGATCAGAGTGACCTTTCTAGTTGGGAGTTACCCTTAGTAAGGTTCGATCAGGAGGTATAGGTTCTTGACACCAGGCTCAGAGGCATGATGATGATGATGATAAAAAGAGATCCTTGTTGATTACCCTTGTGAAGGGATGGGTTCCTTCGTTTGAAGGAACATGGGAGACCAGTGGGTCTTCGGTTGGGCAATAAAGCCCCTGATGATATCTTCTTTTCCCATGAAGACTGTGTCAAGGTCAAGTGCTTCAACTTCTTAATTGTAAACTCTTGAAACCCTATTCTCTCTCTTAAAGCATTTGCAATGATTACTTAGTATAAAATGAACAGTTGTATTATTTTGGAATAAATGAAAAGTTAGTTAAGTTCGTTACATTTCTGTTTTTTGGAATTCAATAAAAGCTCTTTCTAGTTAATTCAGTTAGTCTTTTCTTTTCAAATGAATTAAAGTTTGAAAATAGTTGAAAACTGAATGTTATGTAAGTTACTTTATTTTGAAGTTCTTACTGTTTAAATGAAAAGTGGAAACCCTAGTTTAACAGTTATTTAGTTATTGTTCTTCCGTGAATCGGTTGGTGGAAACAGTTAGTTGTTTCAACTCAGCTGAAACCGAAAACTTAGATGTTAGTTGAAATTTAAACTGATTCAGTTGAAACTATTTTGGAAACTCTTGAAAGAAAACAAGTTAGTTATATTCAATAGAAAATTGCTAGTTAATATCATAAGATGAGATTGAGCTGTTACATATGGTATCAGAGCTACCGGGTTCGACACTGAACCTCGGGCTCGTCATGTGAACCTAAACAAAATTTGAATCAAGCTGCCTGAATCTTTTGAAAACATAAACCAACCTCTGGATATGGACACTTAATCTGTTTGTAATGAAAACCTATCACAGGGAGTGATAGATGCCTTTTTGTAACAAATTTCGTAATTAAACCTATCATAGGAGTGATAGCTATTTATAAACATTTGGTAACTAAATCTATCATGGGGAGTGATAGTTGTTCTTTTTGTAACTAGACCTATCACGGGGAGTGATAGCTATTCATTTTGTAATCAAATCTATCACAGGGAGTGATAGTTATTTATAATCCTTATGTAATTGAATCTATCATAGGGAGTGATAGGTATTTTGGTAATCATTAATGAATGGAATCTATAATTAATTGATAGCATATCGTGTTGAAATCTTTGTATAAAACCAGTATAGACTAATAAGTAATACCTAACTCCAGGAACCTCATTGGAATGGAGAATTCCGGAAATGGGTTCAGAGGAGATCGAGACAATAGTAACCTTATGGCCAAACTAGACCAACTGATAAATTTAATGAGTGATACTCAAAACTGACTGCTAAATCTAGAAAGGCAAGTGAACGGACAGACTGATATGCATGAGGAAAGGTCTGAGACCCGTGGTGACCAGCGGGAAGAAAGTTCTAAAACCGTAAGCTTGAGTAATGAAAGGAGTCAATTGGCTAATGAATTGGCCAAGGATATGAAAAAGATTAAACCTCCGAAGTTTGAGGGCTCCGCATCAGGAGATGTCGTAGAAGCATGGCTAACTGAGATGGAGAAATACTTTGAGTTGAGAGACTACTCAGACACGTCCAAGGCTGCCTGGGCAGCCTACCAATTGGCTGGAGAAGTTGCAACATGGTGGGAAATCAAAAGAGCGGAAATGGATCTGGAGGTGGTAGATGCGGCCTGGGAGCAGTTTGTAAGAATATTTCGACAACGATGGCTTCCACAGTTGTTCTATGATCAAAAACTTTTGGATTTTGAGAACCTTAAGCAGGGGCCTTTATCAATAAATGAATATTGGGAAAAATATATCCAGTTACTGAAATATGTACCTCAATATCAGCAAGATTAAAATTTTTGAGTTTGAAAGTTCATTTTGGGTTTGAATAACCACATTGGAGGTCTGGTAGATGTTTTGGCACCTCGTACAATGGATGAGGCTTTTGAGAAAGCAGTTCGGCAAGAACAAAAGTTGAAGAAGGATGATTCTCTCAAAGATAGAAAACATAACAAGGGCAAGTGGGATCAGTCACACAAGAATTTTAAGTACTACAAGAATAATCAGGATGAAACCAACACAAGCAAAGGTATAGAAAAGAAAGGACCATCTAGAGGATGCTTCAATTGTGGTGAACACTATGCTAATTAGTGCCCTAATAAGAATCAACAAGGGCAGCAATAGCGAAGGCCATTATTGTCCCTGAAAACAACTTTTCAACAGAGAATCCATGCAGCGGTAGACAACCGTCAAGTAGAGTATCAGGTTACTCCAATTGAAACATCAGGTGTAGGATCCAGGGGTGATCACAGTCAAGCTGCTTAGAGTGTTCGAGGTGCGCAGGATGCGCTTATGTAACCGCGAGGTTATGCAATGCAAGGTCCAGTGGGACCAGTACTCTGGAGAAAATGCCACTTGGGAGGATTATGAAGAAATCCTTTAGAAATTTCCTTATCTTTGATGAAGAATTGAGAACATTATATTTATGTTTATGTTTAAATTTGGAATATACAATCATCAGGGACGATGATTCTTAAGGGGAGGAGTATGTTACATCCCTTGCATTGAGACTATGAACTTGGTTATGTGTATTTGGATGCAAAGTTAGTTGCAAGTAACTGTTTTCATGTGAATGTGAAATTGAGAATTGAATGGATGTTTTATTTATCGTAACTGTAAAGCTAATGATCTTTTTATGGCAAGTGAATTTCTTATTCACATGAAATTGAATGTGTTTATGAGTTGATATTTAAAAACATATTTATATAGCCGTTGAGAACATTCTAACCATAATACTTGTCAGTGGATGCAGGACGGACGACACTACAACGGAAAAGGAGATGTCATAAGGGAGAGGTAGTGGTTAACAAAGGATTGGAAAATGTCATCTTGCCTTGAGCCGATGTATAAACAATAAACAATTCAAAGTAATTAATTATTTTATAAGTCAATTTAAAATATTTATATAAATATAAACCTTAAATTACTTTAAAAGAGACTTTAATTAATTAATAAATAATATAATTAAATATTAATGGCTTGGAAAGAGGAGCCATCGATATTGCAATTAAATTAACTTTTTGGAATATTAAACTCGGGCATCAAATATTTCTTTTATTGAAATTTTGTTCGGCCGCTCTTCACCCGCGTATGGAAACACCCAAGATGGGGCAGATCGAAGGTTTCTTGAACGGCTGAAGGGGATTCAAACTACGTTAGGAAATTGTGTTTTCATTCATTTTTTTCATATCATTGGAGTTTGGCTCAAATTCATTAACCTTTGATAGTTGAGTCTTGTTTTGAGATTTTCAAATACAGTCCTTTGTCGCTCGTCATTCCGTTCAACTACCATAAATCTTCCTTGCCTGAATATCTTCCGTTTTTAAGTCTGAAATATTTTTTCTTCCACTCATTTGGGAGTAACTCGAGTTTTCTCTCTGTTACATCTTATACCCTAACTGTTGGCGAATTCTCAAGTCTAATTTTGGAAGAGCAATACATCTCTGTTCTTGTTCGCGGTTGGAGTGTTGGTGTGCTTGGAAGTCGTGGTTATTGGGTTAAGAGATAATTTCTTTAGTTTCAAAATTTTCTACTCTCAGTTAGGCGAGTAACAGTTATTCACCAAGTGTATAATTTTGATATTTAATTCTTGAGCTATTACCGTGTTCCTTTAATCTGATAATTATTTCGAGCTTGAATCATATCTCTCTTTCTCTCATAAGTGATTAAGAATTAATGTGTATTGCTAATCTCTCTATCGATATAAATGGAAGCGAAGAATTCACATTGTGTTCTTCCGAATTGGGAACCCTGTTGGAACCATCTTTGGTACTCTGTTTTGCACATTTTCTTACTCTGCCATCTATGTCGACGCGGAAGGCAGTAAACCTTTAATCTATAAGCTTTATATAATTTTTTTGTTAAACCCTTGTCAATTTAGGGGTCCAAATCTGGCATCTTGAGTTATTTGTCTAGGAACTGGATTTAATTATGTGATAATTCTTCTTCTCCAATCTGAGGTTAAGACTGGTCAAATATTTGAGTCTGCTGGTTATATCTTGAATTGGTTTTCAATTACTTGGAATCATGAGAAGCATTTATACAATTTGTGATAATCTCAATATGTAGTCACGACCTTGTTCCGTTCTTTGATCTTTGGAACTCTTCTTAATGTATATGAATATTTATTTGAGACTGGAAAACCTCTCTAGTGAAAATATTTTCAATCACATTCTCTTAGTGGTTATGATATAACCAGAAACCTGTGAAAAGAGTGCCAATTGACAATTAATCTTTAATCCTGAGTCATATGTAATCATGTGGAGCAAGGGTGAGAGCATTGACGGCATAAGAGTGCTAGAAATGTAAAAAGAAATCCTTGGCCAAGGTACGATGCTAGATTCAACATCTGTCAACCATCAAGTACCAAATATACCCTTGATTAGAGTGACCTTTCTAGTTGGGAGGTACCTTAGTAAGGTTCGATCAGGAGGTATAGGTCCTTGACACTAGGCTTAGAGGCATGATGATGATGATGATAAAAAATAGATCCTTGTTGATTACCCTCGTGAAGGGACGGGTTCCTTCAGTTGAAGGAGCACGGGAAACCAGTAGGTTTTCGGTTGGGCGGTAAAGCCCTTGATGATATCTTCTTTTCCCATTAAGATTGTGTCAAGGTCAAGTTCTTCAGCTTCTTAACTGTAAACTCTTGAAACCCTATTCTCTCTCTTAAGGCATTTACAATGATTACTTAGTATAAAATGAACAGTTGTAATTTTATTTTGGAATAAATGAGAAGTTAGTTAAGTTCGTTACATTTCTGTTTTTTGGAATTTAGTAAACGCTCTTTCCAGTGAATTCAGTTAGTCTTTTCTTTTCAAATGGATTGATGTTTGAAAAAAGTTGAAAACTGAATGTTATGTAAGTTACTTTATTTTGAAGTTCTTACCGTTTAAATGAAAAGTGGAAACCCTAGTTTAATAGTTATTTAGTTATTGTTTTTACGTGAATCGGTTGGTGGAAACAATTAGTTGTTTCAACTCAGTGGAAACTGAAAACTTAGATGTTAGTTGAAATTTAAATTGATTTAGTTGAAACCATTTTGGAAGGGTCCCTTCTTTCAACTAAATATATTTTTGCAAGGGCACCCTTCTTTCACCTCATCGTCATCACAAGGAGGCATCCTACCAGGTCTTGGTACATACCATTTGGGATTAAGAGCAAAGGCTGCCATATGAAGCGGGGTGTTCATAGTGTTCCACTGCCATCACAATGGGCCTAATTTTTTGCTCATATAATCCCGAATTAGGATCCCTATCAGAAATTGCATTCTTCATTTTTCCAAGCATGGAGTCAAAAGTTTCATAAATCTCTCGAAGAGTTGGAGAGTCTGTATCAGCATATCTAATGACATCCACAACTGGTGAAATGATGGAACAAAGAAATCTGCAAACAAAAAATTGAAAAAAGACAAGTTAGAACTTAGAAAATCAAAAAATAATAAAATCATATATATGTTTTTTATAAAATCAGCAATCAATAACAATTTTTTACCTCACATTGGACCACCAATTATCATCAAGAATTTTTTGTTTGATTTTTCTCCCTTCTGCAATGCTTGCCATAGACCATCTATTCCACTTTGAATTAACCATCATCAACTGTAGAGCCTCCTGCACCTCGACCATCCTCTCTAACAAAATAAAGTAGTTTCACCTTGTCGTGCTACAAAAGGCTTCAAATTCCTTCCCTTTGTGTCAGTCCTAAAAGGGCAAGTGAGGTGTGTATATTGCAAACAAAAACCCAAACGTCTCCAGCCTCTACAACCAATCTTGCACCTAATCTATCTTCCTATGTTCTCAAATGCATTTCAATTCAACGATGAACACAAACAAGGGTCCAAAAGACGTCAGGGCACTCCTTAACCATCAACAACAACTCCGCTAACTGCATGCACATGCTGAATCAAGAACTGTTCCATAATCACTATTGTCCAACCTCCTCTATAGCCTCTTTCAAAATATTAAATTGGCATTCTGCATCCTTGCGCTTCCCAGAACAATCAATGGCTCTAAGGAAATATGAACCAATTGGACATGTGACTATGATGTTTATAAGTGGCCACTGTCTAATATCGGTCCACCCATCCATGATAATAGAGCAGCCTATTCTAATCCAACACTGTCTCATGTCCTCCATCACCACACTCACCTTACAATATTCTTTGTCAAAGAGTGTAGTGCGTAATTTATTTTCTCTAGGGGGAATGAATGAGGTACCAATAGCTGCCACATCTCTAAACATTTGTTTGAAGTAGGGAGAATGTGCTACATGGAATGGGATGGCATGGGCATAGAAAAATTTGGCAATGGAAGACTTTGCCACATCTCGTGCTTGCACATTGAACATACTTGCAACTATATTTTGCTGCTCACTAGAAGTATTAGCCTTCCTCTTCCCTCTTGTGGAAATATGAACATCACCCACACCACTACTACCACTACCAACACTAGGACTACCAAGCATAGAGGGCATAGGTGAGGTTGAATGTGTAGATTGAGTTTGCATTGGTTGCTGCATAAGCTTTCCTCCGGTCTCCATGTGCAATCTATAACACTCTATCCTCTCAAAATCTTTTATTCCTGTACAAGCCTTGATCCCATGGCCTCCAAAACCCAATAAATGAGAATAGACTCTTGTATAGCTCCCATAATATTTATCTTTGCAAATGTGACATTGCCACAATCTACTACCCCATAGTGTTTTTCCCTTTGCCTTGGTCTATACGTGATGCTAGTTGAAGAAGAGGTTTTTTACGATTAAAAGGGCCTTTTGCATAGTTTTTCAAATCTTCAAAAGGGATATCAAATGGGTTTGTTTGAGGCCGCCCCTTTTCAATTGATTGGGTTTCTTCTCCCCTCTCAACATGCCCGCTATTTTCACTACTGCTGCTCATTTTGTTTTGTTTTGGTTTTTGCAAACTAAAAATAAAAAAAATACAAAAAATCATACATTTTATTATTTTAACTTAGAAAAAAATGGAAAAAAAAAGGAAAGATAATGGAAGAATAACTTACCTCTTTCACTTCTCTTGCTGGTTTCTGCCGTAATGCTCTCCTTTTTGCCTTTTAAATGCTGGTTTTTCTTCTCCAACAGCTCCTTCAAACCCTCCTCTTTCTCTTTTCACTTTGCTCTTGGCTACAATTTTATTTTGGTGAGTTAAAATGAGGTCAAATGAAGGTAAAAAGAAGTTTTAAGTGGCCATATTAGGGTTGGGAGGGCGTGGGGTCCACAAAGGAAAGCATTAAAAAAAGAAAATTAAAATTTACCTTT
>VDFB02161518.1:0-10851 GCA_007258455.2 Sequoia sempervirens | reverse complement strand
AAAAATCTTCATAAAAAACCATGAGTTTTAAACAATCATCAACAAGGAGTATTAACTTTACTCTTTTTGTGTTGACATTAAGCTATACATAATCAGGGTCTTTAAGCTAATAATTTTAACTATACGTGATAAAAACATGTTTTACTAACTTATCCTTTGTAACATTTGAGGTAACGACTTCAATTAGATTATCTTCCAAACACCTCGACAAAATTATATCATATTCACTTTCAACTGCTTGTTTTTGTGAAATATCAAGCTTATACACCTTATTTCATTTCAAGAGGAATCTTACTTCTGGATTTTGTACAATGATGAAGGTATACAACTGATTGTTTTCATTTGGTCAATCTATTTGATGATTTTTTTTTTAAGATTTGTTGAATCATTCCATAAAATTACCTTATTGAATCTCCTTATAAATTTTGAAAAATTGATACATGAGTGCACATACATTAACTACAAGTTTGAATCTTGTAAAAAATATTTCTTTTAGGTTGTCCCAGCTCATAATACATCCATCATTCATGTGTTGAAACCATTCTACAATAAGTCCGATGAGGCTTTCATCAAGCAATCATGTAGAGACATCTTCTTCATTGACTCCTTGAATTCCACAAGCAACTTTGAATGCTTCAATATGACTACCAACATCATGTGAGTTTTCTCTAGTGAATTTTGGAAAGTTCTTTCATAATATTGCAAGTAAAGGCGTGTATTGAGGCAAGGCTAAAGGACCAAAGTGGGTTCCCAATGGTTCAGATGAAATTAATGACATTGTGCAAATTTAAAAATAATGGCAATGGGTATCTCAATTCTGCATCATCACCAACATCCATTGCAAGTGAGGTATCCTTAAATTCCTAAGGAACAACATGCACCAACACTTAATTTTGATCCCTAGTGGAGTCACCAAAAATGTGTTGGTAAATAGATTTGTCACTTTGAGATTACAAAATAACTGTGACTTACCCAAGGAACTTGTGACAAAAATACCTACAATAGTTGGAGATCGCTATTAGATTAACAATATTCCTCTATGTTTGAGAGGGGTAACTCTCTCGAATGATATAATTTAGAGTCTTTTAGGGGAACTCTTTCAACTAAAAATCAGGAAAGGCAACTAAACTAAAACAAAAAATAGGAAATATAATTAAAAACACATAAAGGAAAGAAGAATAAACACACATTCATTCCTTGAAAAAAGTTATCAAAGCACAAAGAATGCCAACAAGGGTTTATAAATGGAATGTAATCTAACATTGGAAAGATACATTCACAAAGGGTTTCATGACTCATAAATCAAGTAATAACTTATTTATTTCATCCTGACTACATGAAGTAAGCACAAATATGTAAGAGGAAGTTACTTGTACTCTTCACAACCAATAAAACTATTAAGAAAGGTTGCAAACTGAACATCTAAACAATTAACATCATAAAGAATAAAAATACAAACTTGCATACCAACAAAATATATTATTTAGCAAGCTTTAAAAAGAACTCTACAAACTCTTTGTATTTTTGACAATGTGATAATTCCCATGGCTATTCCCCCAACCAAAAACTCCCCCATTTCTTGAGAGCCTTTTACAATAAATAAAAAAAGATAGACTTTTCAATTTTGTAATTGCATGATTCTCCCTTTTTCTTTTTCCAAATATTATAGCATTTAAAAATATTATAAAGTTATTTTCTTGTACGAACAACCTTTAATTCATTAAAATAAAATGAGTGTAAACATTATAGAAACAAACTTTATAATCAAAATGATGGGTTTTAGCAGAAGATTGACTAGTGAATGATATCACAACATTTTGTCAAGCCCTTTGCATACACTGGTTATAGATGCACATTCCCATTGGCTATATTTGTTCTTGTGTCTTCGTGTCAATTTGGCCAATATAATAGCCACATTAAATGGTGATCTTCTTGGTGCCTTAGCAAACTCTAGAGGATCTCACCACGGGACTTTCTATGTTCAATGCATATCTTCATCCATTTATCCTTTTGATACCCTTTTGCAAAGGCCCCTAATAAATACAAATGATTATGTGATCTATCATCACTAATTTCATACAATGTGTTTTGGACAAAGCAATCAGTTTCATGTTGTTCTTCATTATATACTTATTGAGAAGCATTATCTACCCTATTATCTTCACCCCCAAACAAAAGTTTTCTTTTATTGTTGATTTTTTTTATAAAATAAGCAGCATTTATAGGGTATTGTACCCTTCACATAGAAAGCCCAAAGGACCAAAAAGAAGCTAATTCAAACTAGAACATGAACTAGGAGAAAAACAAACAGAAACAGTTGACTGACAGTTGTAGAACACCAAACAAGGATTAGACAACCCCAGAACTAGAGGGGACTAATCTGACTCCCTGAACCCGAGGCCACGAAGAAGCAACGGATTTGGGGAGTCCCTTCTTCCTCAGCACAACCGACCAGGAAGACTTGGAATCGAGATCCACCGAGAGAGGTGAGGGGAGAGGATCCACAACCACCACCCCGAGTGAGGAGACACCACGCAGCGAGGGAGCCAATAGTGAAGAAGAGGACATAGAAGCTATCAAAGGACCAGCAGAGTCGTTCAACGAGGGACAAGCAGATTCCAACTTAACAGCGACAGCAGATCGAGGCAGCAAAGGTTCCGCGAAAGGGATAGCCAGAAGAGGAGCTTGGAAAGACTTTGACTCCATGGGAGAAACAATCAAGGGAGGGTCGTCGTCCTTAGAGGAACCATCTGAAGAGGGAGAGCCAACCGTGAGATGGTCCAAGAGAGCATTCTTCCACCAAGTAACAGCGCCCTTGCGGCGAGCAAGAGGGCAACCAGAGACCAAATGACCAGTGGAGAAACACCTCCTACATCGAAAGGGGAGGCCCTCATAATCCAACAACTATGTCCAAGGTATGTCGGCCTCCACCATTAAGATCACATCACCATGGAGAGGTTTGGAGATGTCCAAATCAACTAAAATACGAGCCACCGTAGTATGCCCAAGATCTTGAGTCGTAGAGTCCACCCTCAAAAAGTGTCCAATGGTGTTGCCAATAGCTTCATAAGATCACATCACCATGGAGAGGTTTGGAGATGTCCAAATCAACTAAAATATGAGACACCACTAAGATCACATCACCATGGAGAGAGTCCACCATTAAGATCACATCACCATGGAGAGGTTTGGAGATGTCCAAATCAACTAAAATACGAGCCGCCGTAGTATGCCCAAGATCTTGAGTCATAGAGTCCACCTTCAAAAAGTGTCCAATGGTGTTGCCAATAGCTCCAATAGCTTCATAACAAGAATCCTCCCAAAACTGGAGAGGGAGATTCGACAATCTTACCCAAACTAGTCTGGTATTCAACGGCTCAGTAAGAGGATTGAAGGAGCAAGACCAAGGCCTGATAGATAGCGAATGAATATCCCACATCCACCCCCTGTCCAACACACAGTCTCGCTTTGCAGCGGAGGAAAAAGTAGCTAAGAAGAACCCCCTAGCGTTGGGATAGAGCTCAATCTGCCCAGAGACAATAGGCTTCCAAAAGATAGAAACCCAATTGTGGAGATCGGGAGGAAGGGCCACAAGCCATTAAACCTGCAAACCACACCCTATTTCAAATAGTAATCCTCATTTTTCAGCAACTTCAGGTCCACAGACCACAACAGGGGAAGCATGAGCACAGGGCAATGGTCTAACCCTTGTTGGAGTAGGCATAAATCGAGCACCATCCTTTGAAACTTGCTCAAAAAAGGACTTTCGAGGAAAGCCCGAAGAAGGGAGACCACTAGAAGGGAGAGAAGCATGAGCAGTAGGTGGAAACTACGGAGCATCACCAAACTCCTGTATTGTTAACTTTGAAGGGATTCCACAGCAAACATCAGGAGCAGGGGGAGCCCCATCCAAAGGGCCCCCGCAGGCCACCCGTCCACCCCCAGCAGAAGGCACAAGAGCCACACCCAAACCCTGCTTGTCATTGCCATTCAAAAAAGAAACTTCTCGTTTGCTCCCGCCCAGCACCGCTCCAACGTGCGCCATTTTATTGTTGATTGTTATGTATGGTCTCTTTCATATATAAATTGCAAAACCATTTGATCCACAAGGCCTTTCATTATACCAATAATTTGCATGTGTTTTAACTAGAGCATTTCAAACTATAATATCAAATGAAGGTTCATCTTTCATCATGCTTTGGTGGATGTCCATACATTGTTCCAAGGCTCTAGTTTTGGTATGAGTTGTGAGGATGTTGGCAAGTGTTGTGGAGTTTGGCTTCACACATTGTAAGCATTTATGTTTCATAAGAATGGTATCTCTTTGAGGCATCTGGTCAAAAAACTCATGTGGATTGTATATGCCTCCATGTTTTGCATACATTCATACCAAGTAATTGTGAACAAAAATTCTTCTTCCATCACACTTTGATAAATACCCTCACACTTTTCCAAATTTTCCATTCTAGTGCACATAGGGAAAATGTTGGCAAAGGTAGTGGAATTCAACCTCACTTGCTGATTGCATTTGCACCTTTTCAACATATCTATTTTGTGCATATCCTACAATTACTATGTTTCCATGAGACAACACTATTGAAGTTCTTGATTCAACCCCACAACTCCCATAAATCACCTGCAAGCAATTATCCTATCACAAAAGAGATATCTAAGCAAGATGATGTTCTCAACAACCTAAAAAATGGTATTGATGCAATAACCTGAATGAATGATTACAATGAAAGGTGAATGTTTATTAAAGCAAAAAAAGAAAAGCAAACCCTATATTAGGGTTTGATTAGATTGAGAAAAGTGTCATCATCTAATTCCATGAGACATGTGCTAAATGTAGCTCAATCTAATAATAAAAAAGCAACTCCTAAGTTTAACTTAAGTAATTAAAGCAAAAGGCGTCTAATAATTAATTAATGATTAATTAATTATCAAGTGATGAACTATTTACTCCAACACCCCCCTTTAAGATCAACTTAGAGAGAAACTAAGCAATTGCTATGATGGATGTAGAATGGGTCTCAACTACAAGGCCTGATGAGGTACCCATGAACAAGCAACTGAAATCTCTCATAACCAGAGAAAAGAAGAAAACCTCATAGGAAAAAAATCATCTTCAAAAGAGAGATAAAAGAAATGAAAGTGTACATGTGATAAAGAAATGCAGGACTCAATGTGTCCGCCCAAGTGTTGTTTTAGTCACATAAGTACAATCAAGGTCCCCACCATAGGAGAGAAAAGATGGGGCAATGAATCCTCCCAGAAGGAAGAAGATCCATTGCCAAAAGTGAATGCTTAAAGAAGAATGTTGAAAATGATCCAAAAACGGAAAACATTGTTCCTCCCCTTAAGAAGCCTGGTGTGTGAAGAAACTTTCGGTTTGCTCGCACACCTAATCAACAAAGAGAGAACCTTGCGTGCCACCTACTGCCTTCTCCATGAACCCCTTTCAGGCACTTTACAGGCTCATTACACGTCACGGTTCTATGGCCCGAACCACGGGAGCTGCATCGGCGAATTACCCGCGTGCTTTAGCAGGGGCTTCCAACACCACTGCACTTGTGTCTTTATCACTACACCTAGAAGAGTCTAGATGCTAACTCCACCATCTAACTTGAACTCGTTGTAGGGGAGGTAGGGACTCTTTTTCCATTCATTTCAACACCAATGGGATCCATCTTGGTGATTCTTTAAGTTTCAATGCACCCGATTCCAAGAAATTACCTTGAGGGGGCCTAGTTTCTACTAGCCCTTACCAGTCACTAATTTGCTTTTTCTGCCCAAAATCTCCACACAACCTAGCAAAAAAAATACATATTCTGACACCCTTTCCAGACTTTTAAATCTTGCCTAGGTTGTCTGACCTCTAGCAAAATTGTACAGTTAATTCCAAGGATCTTGGAGTGGAGACCTAATTTCCCTATCTTCTAGGGTTCCACTGTTCTTTGTTTTAGATCTTCTACCAAAAGCTTGTTTAAAACTTAAAACCTCTTTGTAGTCAAAGATCCTACCTAGCACTACCACGAGTTGTACGGATTCCATACAATGCTTATATCCCCTGCCTTAGTTCACAATTTTTACCCCACCAAACTCCTAACCGAGTTACATTAACTTGCCTAGGGTTTGGTCTTGCATAGCATAGCTTTTCTTTCAAAGTTCCCTACTTCTAGACCTACACAAACATATGAATTCCCTTTCATATTCTACTGTTCTCAGGTAAATCCCGTGGGCAGAAATTAGAGGGAAGTCATTTCTTTGTTGGACTATCCAAAACAAAAGAAAATCAGACCTACACTCTAATCTATGTTCACAAAGCACTAAAACAACACAAAGCCTTTTGACTACAGGAAAAAATGCACTCTATATCGCCTAATGGAGCACAAAAGAAAAGTGGAAATCGATATACGGTGGATTTTTTGTATGGCCATTTCTCTAAACTTCGGGTGAAACCACGAGAAATTACAATCTTTTCCTACTCCACACTTTGCAAAGCTTAACTATAGATACCTATATTCTAATTCAATGATGAATCTATATACAAAAGGAAAGATGTAATATATATTAAACTGGCTTCTGATCCAGCGCCCGGAATAAATGCATATAGATCGCACGGTTTGGCCACCACGGGGTTTTCAAAACCATGACTAAGAATTTGTTTCGCCTCTATATTTCACACCAAAACTTACATGCAATGCCAAAATCTAATCTATCTGACCCTTTAATACTTTGATGCCATTTGCGATTCGGGCGGTGGCTCGAGTCCCCCCTGATTTCAAGGGATTCTCAAAGACAAGTGCATGCAAACTAAGTTATCATGCAATCACACCACTCTGCCTTTAACCTTAATTATAGGACCTTGATCTCCTCAAACTTGTGCCAACAACTCCTTAACTGATCTTTAGCGTAGCAACAACGTAAAAGTGGCTTTAATACATTTGATGCATCATATCATCTAACATAACAGTCCAAAACTTAATAAAGTAGAATTTAACAATAAGACAAACTAATGAAGATTTTAGTCCTAGTGACTAACTCTCCACACACACACAATACCTTCTAAAGGTCCACTCTAAACACACAAGCATTCCTGACTTGGCTAAAGTCAGTACAAGCCAAAATTATGCAAATCAAAATGGAGGTCAGCCTAGGTGCTCCTGCACCATCCTCCCCAAAATAGAAAATTCAATCCACCCTTGGATTGAGCAAGTTAGGATCAACTCCCAACTTCTTGAACTCTGCCTACTTGATCCATACTGCATCTGAATCAGGTTGTCCATGCCTCTTGATCAGGTGTTCTTTGTACTCCTTGGTCCTAGTCTTCTTGTAGACCCTTGTGTCCAAGATTTGATCAGCTTGTTTGACTGTAACAGGGGGTAGTTTGAGTTCTCCTACATCTTGACTGACTTCATGGAGTGTCTGATCCAAATCTTGTGGTGGTCCTTTGTAATGCATAAGGTCTGCAACATTGAAAACAAGGGACATTCCACTGTCATCTGGTAACTGTACTATGACTGCATTGTTGCCATATTTCTCCAAGATAGGACAGGGACCTATCCTCTTCATTTGCAGCTTATGAGGAACTCCCTTCTGCAATCTAGCCTTGTTCAAATGGACCATCACTAAGTCTCCCACATTAAATTGGACTTCTCTTCTCTGCTCATCCACCTTAACCTTATGCTTCATGGTATTCTCTGCCAAGGTTTTTCTGACTGTCTCATGAATTTCCTGCATTGCACAAGCAAAATCATCTGCATAACCACTTCCCTTGACTCCATTCTTCAACTCTCTCAACTCATAAACACCCCTAGGATGTAGACCATACACAATTTCAAAGGGACTCTTCGCTGTGGATCTATTAACTGTGTCATTATATGCATATTCAGCCTGCCCAATAATCTGATCCCATTGTTGACCATACTCCTTGGTCAAGCATCTCAAGAGGTTTCCAGTATTCTATTCACAACCCGATTGACCATCAATTTGGGGATGGTATGCAGATCCAAAGGATAAATTAGTGCCCATTCTTTGCCAAAGAGTCTTCCAAAAATGACTCATAAACTTAGTGTCTCTGTCTGATACAATGCTGATTGGTAATCCATGAATCCTTACTATCTCCTTAAATAAAAGAGAGGCTATTTGACTGGCATCATTGGTTGTTTTGCAAGGTACAAAGTGAGCCATCTTGTTGAATCTATCTACAACAACATAAACACTGTCCATACCTTGCTTTGTCTTGGGTAAACCAACTACAAAGTCCATGCTCAAGCATTCCCATGGCCTAGAAGGGATAGGCAGTGGCTGGTATAGGCCTACATTTGAGGAAGTTCCTTTGGCCTTTTGACACACCACACAACTCTCTACATATTTCCTGACATCTAGGTTCATCTTAGGCCAAAAATAAAACCTTTGAACCAGTTCCTGAGTTTTAGTGATCCCAAAATGACCACTCAATGCACCATTATGTTTCTCTTGTATTAAATTTTCCCTAATAGAACCTCTAGGAACACAAAGCTGATTCCCTTTAAACAATAAATCACTTTGCAAGGTATACTCAGCATATTTGCTATGGAAATGGTTTTTATACTCAAGACATACCTTGTAAATATCTGCAAAGTCTTCATCATCTGCATATAGATCTTTGAAGTGATCTATTCCCATGCTCTTCAACTGAATTTCTTGAATGGTGAGAACTCTCCTGCTCAATGCATCAACCACCTTGTTGAGAGCTCCTTTCTTGTGCTTGATGTTGAAGGTGTAAGCTTGTAAGTACTCAACCCATATCATGTGCCTGTGACTCAACTTCTCTTGTGAATTCAGGAAACCGAGTGCTTGATTGTCTGAGTACACAATGAATTCTTTGGGAAGCAAGTAGTGCCTCCACTTCCCTTGGAGTGCTTGGACCAATGCAGCCCACATCTCAAGGTCATGGAAGAGCCGCTGCTTCTTGGCTTCATAGCTTCGGGAATGAAAATACCAGTGCCCCTCACCAAAACTGACTCCCAATTATACTTCCATTGCTTGCATACATTCAATGGTGAATAGCTTCTCAAAGCTTGGCAACACCAAAACAGGTTGGGTAGCTATCTTTTCCTTTAGCAACTCAAAACTCTTGTTAGCTTGCTCATTCCATACAAACTTAGTTTTCATGCCTCCTTTAATGGTATCCAACATGGGAGCACAAATTGCACTAAACTGCCTTATGAATTTCCTATAATATTGAGCAAGACCATGGAAGCTTCTTACCTCTGTTGCTGTCTTTGGAGTAGGCCAATTAAGAATGGCTTCTACCTTGCTGCTGTCCATCTTCAAGTTGCCATGTGATAGCACAAAACCAAGGTACACCAGCTCTATTTTGATGAACTCACACTTTTCCAGATTGATCATCAGCTTCTCCTCCTGCAACTTCTTGAAAATCAACTCAATATGTTGGAGGTGCTCTTCTCTTATTCTGCTATAGATTAGTATATCATCAAGATAAACTACTACAAACTTTCCATTGTAGTCCTTGAGGATTTCATTCATGAGTCTCATGAATGTGGAGGGGGCATTAGACAATCCAAATGGCATAACTAGCCACTCATAGAGACCCTCATTGGTTTTGAAGGCTATTTTCCACTCATCACCCTCATGTATTCTAATTTGGTGGTAACCACTCTTTAAATCTATCTTGGTATAGTACCTAGCTTCACCTAGACAATCCATGAGATCTTCAATCCTAGGGATGGGAAACCTATACCTGATGGTTATCTTGTTGATTGCTCTGGAATCAGTACAAAGCCTCCATTCTCCTCCTTTCTTGGGTGCTAAGACAGTGGGTACTGCACAAGGACTAATGCTTTTCCTAATGAGACCTTGGTCAAGTAGTTCTTGAATCTGCCTAGCTATTTCCTCATTTTGTTGAGGTATCATCTTGTAGGCTGTTTTGTTAGGAAGGGTAGCTCCTGGTATCAAGTCTATCCTATGACTTATGGCTCTTTTAGGAGGTAAGGTTGTTGGTTGACCACTACTTACAATGATTTCATAGGTCTGCAACAAGTCTTGGATCTCCTTTGGTAGTTCTTGTTTTTCAGCTGCCTTCTATTTGCTTACTTCTCTTGGCTTGATCATTACTGCATAGCCAACGCCTTCTCCTTCTTCTAAAGCTTTTAAGAACTCTTTTTCACCAGCTATTAGCAGCTTAGAACCTGCTGTCTGCACCTCAGTATCTTCCAACAAAGATTGAATCTTGTAGGTTACATTGTCCTTCTTGAAGGTATATGAATTCTTAGCTCCATCATGCACAGCTTGACGGTCAAATTGCCATGGCCTACCTAGGAGCAAGTGGCATGCATCCATAGGTAATACATCACACAATACCTTGTCTTTGTACTTTCCAATTGAGAACTCCACCCATGATTTTTCATTCACCAAGACATGCTGACCCTTATTGAGCCATGTGACCTTGTAAGGATTATTGTGAGGTATCCTTGTCAATTTCAGTTTGTTGACTGCCTCCTCTGACACAATATTGTCAGTAGAACCTGAGTCTATTATGACCTTACACAACTTCCCCACCATCTTGCATTTTATCCTAAACAAGGACCTTCTTTGGCTTGGCTCTTCTTTGACTGGTTCTTTGATCAAAGTCCTCCTCATCATGAGATTTTCACCTTCCTCTGAGTTCAATGGTACTTCAGGTTGTTTATTTGCTGCAGTAGTCTCATCTTGAATCAGATTGGTTCTCCTATCTCCTCCATGAGAAGTGCTACCTTTCTTAGGACATCTATAAGCCGGGTGTCCCAATTGGTTGTAATGATAGCATTTCATGTTGGTGAAGTAACTGCCTCTTCCTTGTCCACC
>VDFB02161516.1:23907-77317 GCA_007258455.2 Sequoia sempervirens | reverse complement strand
ATTTGCATTCGATGCGTAAAGTTAGCCTAAGCTTGTAATTGTGGAAGCTTAACTTCAGTCTCATTCAAGGCTTGAAAATTATAAACACACCCCTTGAAGATTGCACCCACTTTGTGTAGTTGTCCCAGGGAGGCGAAACAAAGCGAGGTTATTCCTTTCACCGAATCTTTACTGTCTCTTAAATTCCTAGGCGTAGAATAGATCCTCTAAACCCCTTATCCTTTTTCCTTTTTTGAGATCCAAATTGAAAGTCCCAATTGAAGAAGCCTTTAATGATAAATCCGTCTAAGTCCCAAACTTGTGAAGAATTCTTTAACGTAAGTCCCTTCGTGTATTACCAGCAAATCAAAACGCCCATTGAGCTTATCCACACATCAAGACCTAACAAAAGAAACCTTGGAATCGCCATATGATATTCTTGCAATCTTAGCATACACGGTGGTTTTTCAAGAGAGGATAGACTGTCTTTGGACATTTTATTTTGTGTGTTCGGTGGATGATAAAACGTACACCAACAGCTCCAAGTAGTCACTGAAAGAGATGGCTGATTGAAAATCTGGTCCCAAAGCTTGATACCTCACTAGTATTTTAGCATCCTCATTATTTTCAATAGGTTCCTCTTGTGTAGGTTCATCTTCTTGTATGAAAGTAGGCATGAACGGTCTGGATTGTGACGAACCCATGGACTTGCTAGAAAATTCCTTATTTTTTGCAATTTTGCTATTTACTTCCCTCTCTGTATACACTAAAGACCTTCCACATGTTGTGTTATGAGCCAGTTGACTTAAATAAAGATTTTTATCATTTGATAATGGTGGCTGATTAGGATCTGCCATTGATTCCTTCAGCTTTTCCAAGCTATGACCACCCTTTCCACGCATGCAGTCAACCCAAACAAGCGGCCAAGTTCTTGTAGCTCTGATACCATTGTAATATCCCCAAATAGGATACTAAAAGAAAACACTAATTCCTACAACTAGGGCACAAAACTAATAACATTTTTTTTCACAAACTAGGGCATAAATCTAAATTTTATTTGCATTTAAGTAGTTCCAAACAAACTCAAAAATTTTGATCAGATTTAATAGAAAATTCTAAATATTACCATGCTCAGAAAAATGACATTTCAAACCCTTAAAGTTGCCCAGAAATTTCCAGAATTTCATAGCAGATATTTTAATCAAATAAGTGTGCAGATTTCATACCAAAATACTGCAGATTTGGGTCAAAAAATTCCTTTAACCCTAGCCGACCCTCCAAAAATGGTGTTGGGCTCACAAAATGACCAACTTTAAGTCTGAATATGTTGCCCTTTAACAGCCTTCCTCAGAAATCTCAGGAATGAATGATTTGCAGTAGTGAATGCCTTCAGATATGAGTATCCAACACTGGTATCACTGTAATTTTGGCCTCCAAACCTGATAAAATCTTGCAGCCCACAATAAGCAATGTGCTAGGGTTTCACAAACAGAAGTTCTTCCACCGAAACACACTCTTCTGACTAGGGAGAGCCCGTATGTCTCACCAAAACCAGGGATACTTAAGGATTTGAATCCTCAAGCCAAGTTGCAACAGCAATAAGTAGAAAACTTCATTACATAATATGCCTCAAAATGAGCCTTTAAGGTGTTATATAACAACCCATAACCATATGATTTAATCTCCACCCTCCATCTTAAAATCTTTAATCCAAAGGCTCACATTAAAACCCTAAAAATATGTTCTTATCAGCTCCTAGAAGTTGGACACCCCTTTCAGCTAATTAGCACATGTTAAAAGATGTCACTTAAGTACATAAAAAGGGGACAACTTAAGTCCCTTGGCTAGGCATCACTTTAAGTAGCCTAAAATGAGGTGCCCAACATAAAATAAATTAAGTTCCTTAAATAACTTAAGTTCACTTAAGCTGCATCAAAAGAAGTGCACTCAACTTAAAATTAGAATTAAGAACAAACCAAGGACTTCATTTCTTACCCAATGATGCTCTACGTCCTCTTCCTCTTGGGAAAACCAAGGAAAGGACAACCAACTTGTTGCTAATCATCTTGATTTGAGTTGGGAACATTACATACCTTTTAGTCGGGATAAAACATGGTTAGGAAAGCAACGTCGACCCTGACGAAGGTTTGTGAAAACACCGAAAACCCGCTTTGATTTAATAACAATCTTTCAAAAAAGCAATCCTTCACAAAATGAAAAAGCTATAAAACTTGGGCTGGTGCCAAAATGGTTTTGAAAACTATCAAAAGACCAACATTTAAAGAAAATGACTTATGAGAAGACCAAGTTGGAAAAAGACTAGTTATGAAAATAGCTTCGTTGGCCGACAAGGTTCACAAAACTGACCAAAGACCGACACATAACATAGCAAAGGTTTGAAAATTGAAAGAATACCCGAAAACTCGAACATCTGATACCAAGCTTGAAATATTCCGAGCCAATTTTTTTTCGTTTTTCAATTAACAGATTACAAAGCAGTGCACCCGTTAAGGTTAGAGGAGAAAACCAAAACGTGCAAGAAAGCAACTCTAACTAGAATGGCGCCGATGATGGCGAGCATTGGTCAGAGGGTCTTCTATTCTAAATGCAGAAAAGAACTCAACGTCAAGTATGTGCTACCCAATCCAATGCGGAGTGAGGGGCGACCATATGACGGAGTGATTGCAGAATTAAATGCTTGAATTAAATGCTGAAACTGGAAATACTCGACACCCAGAATGTGCTTGCTGTCCCAAGATGGGAGAGTAGCTACCATAGGGCGGAGCTATAACTATTACAATAACTTAATTGAAATTGAAAGTTACAACCAAATTTGAACAAGACAGAATGACTGCCAGTACTACTGTCAGTTTTACAAACAAGAAGCATTCGCCTGTCAATATCTCATGAGATTAACGGATCAGCATTACATCATTGAGAACCACTCTTATCTTGGATAGTGATATCAAAACCACAATGCTTTCAAGGATCAAATACTGATTTCTGTTTTCTGTTACAAATCTGCTCATTAAAAATGCATAAACAGCAGTCTCTAGAACTACTCAAATGCTCATAACTTCCACTTATGACTTCCTATTGACTTGAAAAGACATGCAATATACTCCAATGATTTAGGCGACCAACTTAAGACTCTACGACTGATCACAAAGCTTCAGATTTATTTTTCACGAATTCCAAAGCATAAACAAGAGGTACGGCCCAGCTGAGTAATTCGACTTAGCTTTAAAAATTAAATACAACACAATAAAATCTGAGATTTGAAACAAAGATTCGCCTCTCCTAGACAATGCTATAAATGCAATACCCAGAATGCCTTTTTTTGTATTTTTTGACTTACAATGAAAAACATGGATCTGTTGAATTAAATGATGCTAAAAATGCTGAAAACACTAAAATGCCAAACAGATTTAACGATGCAAATAACTAAACACCATGCACGAGCTAAATGCAACTCACAGATACTGAATCACCACTAGATGTTGTCTTCCAAACACGAAGTGATGCCCAAGCTAGGAGGCCTTCATTCCTTGAAGCAGTCCCAGAGCCAATCTGGCAGCATAACAGTATAGTCGTCCTAAAATGAGGTGCCCAACATAAAATAAATTAAGTTCCTTAAATAACTTAAGTTCACTTAAGCTGCATCAAAAGACGTGCACTCAACTTAAAATTAGAATTAAGAACAAACCAAGGACTTCATTTCTTACCCAATGATGCTCTACGTCCTCTTCCTCTTGGGCAAACCAAGGAAAGGACAACCAATTTGTTGCTAATCATCTTGATTTGAGTTGGGAACATTACATACCTTTTAGTCGGGATAAAACATGGTCAGAAAAGCAACGTCGACCCTGACAAAGGTTTGAGAAAACACCGAAAACCCGCTTTGATTTAATAACAATCTTTCAAAAAAGCAATCCTTCACAAAATGAAAAAGTTATAAAACTTGGGCTGGTGCCAAAATGGTTTTGAAAACTATCAAAAGACCAACATTTAAAGAAAATGACTTATGAGAAGACCAACTTGGAAAAAGACAAGTTATGAAAATAGCTTCGTTGGCCGACAAGGTTCACAAAACTGACCAGAGACCGACACATAACATAGCAAAGGTTTGAAAATTGAAAGAATACCCGAAAACTCGAACATCTGATACCAAGCTTAAGTCACAACTGCATCTCAGTTTGGGCTAATTTTTAGTTTGGACACACCATTTTTAGCAAGTGCTATTTCTAGCAATGGTCCTAGCAGCAGTTCAATATTTGGTTTCCAGTTTTGGTAGGGCTGGCAGTTTCAATTGTTGAGTTTTGTCTTTTTGGCAATTCAGTGCTTCTGCCATCCTTGGAGTTCGAAAAAGGAAAAAATGGCAACTGAAGTTATTAAGTTGTAAAGTTCAAAAAAGGCCCCCTTGGACCCCCACACCTAACCTTGGTAAACTTAAACTGCTTTTAAAAGGTGTTTTTGATCATGCAAAAGTGGACGCCTAAGTTGGAGTTTTAAGTGAAATTTGAATAAAGTATTATTTTCCCAAGGGTGGTGTCCCATTTGGAGGGAAAAGTGTTTGAATTTCTAGGACCCAAATTCTTATTTATACCCCCCTCTTGCTCTCATTTGGATTATGCAAACTTATGATAACGAAGTGCTATCAGAGTGAAAATTGAATCCTTAAGGGTTTTCGAGACAAAAACCTTCAAAGTTGCATCTCGTTTTGAAGTTGAGAGATACTCCCTAGCTGGATATTGGAGTGGCTTCACAACAAGAGTCACCATTGGAGACATGGGTGAAGCTTTTAGTTTATTTCATCATGTTTTGCTTTGATGTTTTCTAGTGGTTGCATTTTTGGTGTGTGTGATGATTTTGTAGCATTGTGGGAGCCTTTTTGGAGTGATTTTCAGACTTCTTGCTGTTATTGATCCATATTTTCCTACCCTAGTTGTACCACCTATTTGCTCACGCTGATTGGAGTGTTGGAGATCATTTTGTGCATATTGGTTCAATCCTTTTCTAGGCCTTGGGCACCCCTTTGCACAAGATAGCAGATTTTTTGGTGAAGTTCCTTATTTTCTAGAGCTGGTCGCTCCTCTAGCTGGGCCGTACCAGTTGGGGGCTGTTGATTCATTGTGTTAGCTTTATTGGATTAGTTGTCATTGATGTCAAAGTCAATGTCTGAGTTTGTCATTAATGCTAAAAGTGAATAAGAAGCAATGGCCTCACAAGGCTAGAAAGCAAACCAAGTAAGAGACATTTCTGTGAAACAACCAAAAGAAAAACAGTTTGCAGATGTACAAAAGGCAAAAGAAAACATTATGGAAACAAAGGCAAAATGAGTAAGACTTTGATGGGACTACTTCTTACCATTCAGGGACTGCATCCAATATCAAATATGTTATAAAGTATTTGGCACAAGAGCTTTTTCATAGAGAACAATGTGGCTGCTGTCAAGAAGAAGAATGCTAAGTGTCAAGATGCAACAGAGGACTCTTGTAATATCGTGTTAAGAACTAGTTCAGAAAATCAAGAAGTTGAGGATAATTCACAAAGACTACTGACCATTAGGTGAAGATACTTTCAAGAAAGCAATCATACCAAGATGCAGATAGAAAGTTTGATATGCTGAAGGAATAGTTAACTAATTTGTTTGATAGTTGACTATGCTTTGAGCATATTATTGAGTGTTAATCACCCAAGGTAAAGGAGTTGAAGTTGATGAAGAAAAAATAAAGCAGTGGGAGTCTAAAGAATTCAGAAAGACAATGATCAAGATGTCCTATATAATAAATAGCTACTAATGACATAAGGGAAGCAATGATATTTAAAAGGAAACAGAAATTAACAAGTTCTTAAAGGAAAATTATTATTAAACTTAAAAATGCACATGTCCAGGTTGCAGTTAAGAAAGGAGCAGCAGTAATAAATAACAGATAAAGAATGAGAATGTTTGTGGAGCCACATAAGACAAAAGGAGCAGCAATTAAAAGTGAAATATATACTTAAATTACCTAAGTTAGAGTGAAACTAGAGATGATAAAGTGCAGCATTATAAAAGGCAACGAATATAGCATATAAGACAAAAAAAAAATGCACATAAGAAAAAAGGGGCAGATGAGACAATAAAGAAGATAAGACAAAAGGAGCAGCAATTAAAATATTTCTCAAGGCAGCAATTATAACTATCAAAAGCAGCGAACATATTAAAAGGGGTGAGTAGCGATTATTACTATATATTAAGTCTGCAGCAAATGTATTGAGTAGGCAGCGAATATATTCTAAGAGATAGCCAACTACCTTAAGGAGGAGCGCTCCTCACATGAGGACAAAAAAAATAAAATAAAAATAAAATTTGTCTTATATAGATAGTTATGAAAAGATGCGATTAGTATGAAATATGGAAGAGTTGCATTTTTAAAACAAAGAGGTGAGTTCTTTAAAAGGATTTGTCTCTCTTGGTGAAAGACGCCTCCTTTCATGGAAGTATTGAAGATATAAAAGACATTTGAAAAGTAAGTATTGAAGTGTGGAATAAGAGGATCATTCAATGAGAGATATATGAAAATAAATAAATCAATAATGAGGGAATAAATATAAGGAAGAGAGAGGAATGAAGTGAATAAGAAATAAAGGAATATCATTCAGGTTTAAGAAAGATGTCTCATTCAGATTTGTGTAAAAATGTGATATTATTTCTTTACTAGCAGAGTTGTGAAGTGAAGTAGATAAATGTGACTAGAATATATATATATATATGTACATATATATAGAGAGAAAGAGAGAGAGAGAGAGAGAGAGAGAGCATTCAAAGAGATGAAGTATGTGATGAATGTGTGGAAGAAAAGAGATTGTGAGAGGAACAAGTAGAAGTGTTGAGTGTATAGAATACAAAGGCATATCTCATGTGTAAGTAATTTGGAAATACATCATATACCAGCAATCATTGGTATGAGAATTGTGAGGGTTTAAAGTTATATCAGATAGACACACACAAATATAGAGAAGCTCATGTAGATATAGAAGAGGAATATATGATAGATCTATAGAGAAGATTATGGCAGATTTGTAAGAAGAGCGTATGCAAATTTGAAAGACGAATTTATGGCAGACTTGTGAAAAGGAGTGCATGCAAATTTGAGAAGGAGATTGATTGTGACAATTTATGTAGAACACATCATTTACAAGAAGATTTTGAGAAGGCAAATCAGATATCTATCAACTGCTGAAGGAGCAACATTCAGAGTAGAACTTTGCTTTGGAAGTCGATGCTTCCTAAAGGAGATTGGTGTCTCTCTAGTAGGTTGGTGCCTACAAGTTCAGTTGGTGGGAGTTGATGATTCCAGTGAGTTGGTGCTCACAAATTGAATGAGGGGTTGGTGCCTCTAATGGGTTGGTGCTCACAAATTGAATGAGGGGTTGGTGCCTACAAAATTTATAAAAAGAGTATTAATAAAAGCAATATTTTTTCGTGGTTTTCTCTCGCAAGGGTTTCCACGTAAATATCGTGCATTGTTGTGTTCTTCTCATGTGTATTTGATGTTGAGTAAATGATGTTATTGTTATAATGATATGCTTATGGTATTAAGTTTTAAAAAGGTAAAAAATTGTTGTTATACTTATACTGATTCACCTTCCCCCCACCCCCAGCCATCCCCCACTCAGTATAACCCTGTGCTCATCAAGCTTCTTTTTCATTCACTTTGGCTGCAAATTTTGCCTTCATATTGGCAACTAGACTTCTCTAGGCCTTGGTTGATGATTCTATGACATTTGGGGGTGTTTTGGTGTGCTTGGAATGAAGTTGTGATCATCTTTGCTTGCTGGTTGGAGGTGTTTCAGACCTGTAACAGCAGCATATCTGTAAAGAACCGGACCAAATTTTTTCCGATTTTTGAATGCAATTACAACAACATACAGAAGGCACCCATTAGGGTTAGATAAATCAAACCAGCAGTTACAATATAACTCATTGCCAAGAATGCGCACTCAATCTCAACAAGAGAGAGGCTGTCATATGGCAAGAGGATCGTCAGTACAATAAATCAGAACTGCAACTGAAGTAACTCAACACCAAGTATGTGCTACCCAAACCAGAATGGAATGAGGCGACCATATGGTGGAGATTTAAAGAAATACAAATGCAACTTCGAAATAAACTCAACACCCAGAATGTGCTTTCAAACCCAAAGTGGGAATGGAGCTACCATAGGGCGGAGATGTAAGATATTACAATGCAAATCAAAGTAAATAGGTGGCAAGCCAACCTCTTCCACTTATTCAGTGGGCAATTACAAACATGATAAGCAAAACTGAGAGAAATGCTGACAGTACTACTGTTCAGCTTACAATGAGAAGTAGAATGCCTGCAAGATCAAGGATTTAAGCTCTACAAGTTGCTGCAATAGTAAAGATGTCATCCACTAGGTCAATAATGAATTCCTAACACCCGTCCTTCGCTAATATGCAATTTTTTCAAGTCTGATCTGACAGACCAGCAACATGAATTACAAAACCAGCAATACATAAACTCAATGAAAAGCTCACAACTCACTCATTTCTCACTCAAATTACATGAAAACTGATGCAAAATACTCTTAAAATGATGGCGCCTAGTTTAGTTATGAGAAAGGACAGCTAAAAGTGGCTATTAATTAATGGCACGGATCCCAAAGCACTCCAGAAAGGGCGCCCTACAAGGAATGACGAATTTGCTTTATAAAATCATAAACTTCGTATTAAAATCTGCAAATATTCATGAAGGGTCACTTCCAACAGAGAAAACCAATGAGACAATACCCAGAACAACTCTTTTTGTATTTTTTGATTTATGAGTGAAACTATAGATTCAGCCCTGTTATCAGCAACTCCAGAAAATGACATAAAATGCAATAAACTGAACTACATAAGTAAACCCAAACTACAAATGCAAACCTCACTACAAAAAGTCACTCAAAACAAGCAAACCTCTCTACTAGGTGCTATCTCTCAAGCACGAAGTCGAGCTATTCATTCCTCGAAGCAATCCAGCAACCATTTCGGCAGCATAACAATACTCAAGATATCAGATGCCCAAATGAAGACCCAAGCTCTCCTTTTATAACTTTGTGAAAACCCTCCAGAAGCTTCTAGAAACCCTAATTTTCAAATTTGAAGTAACTCCTTTTCCCTCCAAAGATGGCGTCCCTTTTCTCAAGGAAAATTAACTTTTAATTTATTTTAAAATCTTCACTCCATAAAAGGCGTCCTCTTTTAAAGCATTGTTTTTGGCCTTAAGAAAAATATTAAATCATCAGCATGAGGCGCCACCCTTCCAGGTCCCCCTTTTAAGAACAACTTAAAGTTGTTTCACTAGACCAAGGGGTCGCAATAATAAAATATATCATTAAAGTATAACATTTTAAAATCAACTGGATAGCTCACCAAAAATGCTTCCCAAGGTCAAGATTGATCAAACCAAATGAACATACTGAAGATGAGAGCCAACCGAGCCGAAGCCAACAGGACCGCTGCCAGAAATAGAATTTACTAAAAATAGTAAATTCTCGAAAGTGCTCAGAATGCCAAACCGAAACCACCAACGCGAAGCTCTCAAAAAACCCAGAAGGAATCCGCAATCCAAGTTCAACATTTCCAATTGCAAGCTCCGCAAAAAGACGAAAACATCCTCCAAGAAGTTTGGAAACCCTGATTCGAGTCTCTGCTTAGCCTACAAGTTCCCAAAAATAGGCTAAAACCAAATGAAGAGCGTAGGGCTAAATTGGGGACATTACAATATCAGACCCTCTACAGCCCATTGGGGGCCTTCTATCGAGGTATCATTGTTATATCTTGTTGGGGGAATACTTATGTTCATGTTAGGGTATTGTTTTGGGGAGTTTTGAAGCAAATTGTCATCATTTTCATAGTGTAACAGCAGCTTAAGACATTCTAGAACATTTTGTATTGAGCTCCTTTGTAACACCTTTGGTAGTAACATTGGTAATTAGCACTTGTACTTATTTGCTACTTACCCCACTGAATAAGTAGTGCTCTAAACTGAGTAAGCAGTTGAACTTTCTTATTTTCATGTCATTTCTTACCCCACTGAATAAGTGGTGCTCTCGTTGAATAAGTGATTAAGCATTCTTTAGTTTCATGTTATACCTATTGAATAAGCGGAGGATCTCTCTGATTGGTCGGCTTGCTGCCAAGTGCTTTGGCTTTGTTGTGATTCCCACTGAATAAGTGGATAGTTTCATTTCATGCACTTTGGTTTACATACTTACCCCACTAAAGAAGTGGTTTGCTTTAGAAGCTCAATATTATAAGCCTTACCACCATATGCTCTCACCTTGCCCACATTAGGATTTGGGTGATCAAAAAGTGGAAGGTATTCACTTTTAGTTGATTTGATTATCACTCAACCCACTAAATAAATGGGTGTTTTCAGTTAATGCAATGTTCACCTTACCACCGTGTGCTCTCACCTTGCCCACATTGAGATCTAGGTGATCAGAAAGTGGAAGGTTGCTTTACTCAATTGCTTATCATTATTATTTCGCTAATGCTAACAGGTGAAGTTTTTGAAAATAATTAAGGGTGGATTATTACAGTTTTGAATCAAATAGCTCAAGATAGAGTAATAGAAAACACTTTTGAAACAAAATCTTAAATCTCAAAAGACCATAAATGATGATATATAGATAAAGTTTCAGATTTGAAAGTTAATCATGAATTTATATAGATAATGTCTCAGATTTGAAAGTTAATCATGAGTTTATATATTGAATATCTATGAAGGAATAGTGAAAGAGTAGTCTGATTTTACAAACTTGTGCATGAAATCTTTCAAATTCTTAATTAAATACTTTAGAGGACAGCAGAGAGAATATTATTAAAAAAAGGGGATTATTATTACTTGCTGAAATAAGCTGATTAGTAATGTTTTATTACACTCGTGAAAAATATTTAGCAATATATATATATATATAAAAACTTAGATATAATATAGTTATGTGTGTGTGTATAACTGTAAGATAAGCTGGAAGCTTACATTGGTTATTTGGCTGAAAGTAACCCGATTAATAATCATAGCTATTAATAAGGTCTAGACTCCGCAAATATGTACTTGTTCTTGCAAAAAGAAATTAACAATATGATATACATTTATCAGCATTAAAAAAAAAATTGTTCTTGAACAAAGAATGGAGAGGAAAAACATTGAAAAATCTCAATTATTTATGAAGAAGTCATTCTGATATTAGTGAACAAAACTTTTATTTTACTTGTGTTATGGGTTGATAAGAACTCATGAGATAGATAAGGTGTCTCGAGTCAACATTCATTACCTGAAAGTTCTACAAATTGTAAGAGATTTTTATAAGTCTTATTGAGAAAAATAGGAAAGTATTACACTCTTGAAATAATTGTAAAAAGATATGAACAAGCGACAATAGCCAGGGTTTGAGATATTACGAGTACACAATACAAATGTTCATTGTCAGGAATATGTTTTCGTGACCTTAGTTGTTTACCAACCATAGAAAGTTATACATTTTTTTATCTTAAATCTTTGTGAAAAGTTAGACAAACAGTCAAACAAGTCAACCATGTGTTAAACCTTAGGTGAAAGGTCGTTTCCAAGTTGAATTAGAGGTGTGTGAACTCACGACAACATTTCCTATGGAAGTGTTTATTTTATTTTTGAAACTTTGGCCAAAGTAATGCAAAAGTCTTTGCTTGCATTAGTTGGTTCACGGTGTTCCAGATTGGATAATCTAATTAGATTGGTCATACTTAGTTAGAAGTTGTCTGAAGTTGTATGGTAGATTGGTTATGTCGAACACAACACTAGGACTCAGATGGCATGTATTTGTTGGTTTCCTTTGTCTATACTCTTCGTGAAAGGTAGGGCCACTTCCAAGTGGAAGGTGTGTGAGGTACTGTCGGTCGATGGTTGGAGGTTAAGCACTCGGATGACACTCTCCCTCTTGCAGACAACTTCGTCGAGATTTCTGAGATAGATGTAGATTTCTAGATATGGAAGACTTTATAACACTTACTATGTGTTTTAAGCTTGTTTGCTTTAAATGCAATTCATATATGTATTGTAAAGGAAAAGATTATTTTATTTTCCAAATTGTAATTACTGCATTACGAATTCAAAAGTTGTAGTATTCATTTTATTATGGATCATGTAAAACAAATGTTATATGAAAGTTAAAAAATTTATTATCGATTTTTAGCTTGTGGATATTTACTTTCATGTTAATTCATTAAGTAATTCATATGTAGAAAGTTGAGTCTATTACACTTCTAAGGATATTTTAGCACAAGAGGATGAAATTGTTGATACCTTTCTTAACATTACTCTACCTACTCTTCATGTCAATGATCTCCCTTCCAGTGATGCAGCAATTTTGGATGAAGATTCCCACCTCACATCGCATCCTCTATGGATAGATGTTGAGCATACTTCTCCTGTTTCTTTTCCTACATCTCATATTCCTCAAGAAGATAATCATGTAGTTAATTGAAATTCCATCACTGTTAATTGATTCATCCCACCAACCAAGGGTATGTTGAATAAGTGCATTAATGTTCTAATTTTGATTTGAGACTTTTTTTTAATTTTAAAAAGAGGAAAAACACCATAGAAGCAAGGGCATTATTGTGTTGGAAGAAAAGATGTTTTCTTGAGATATGAACGATTTTTCAAATAATTGTCATGGAACATCCCTACAAGTTTTTAGCCTAGCCCAGCTTGTGGATTTTCTAAAACCAATAGAATGTCAAACTTCAACTTTTTAGAGTGTTGTGTCCCTTTTTTTGAATTAAAATTGTTAATAATATATTTAATTTGGGCCTATGTAACGTCCCATTTTCAAGCGTGATGAATTCAGTTGACCATTGGCCTATTCCTATTCCGGAGACCCGTAGGCTACTCGGAGGGTGAAATTAGGGTTTCCTGTTTTGGGGGTTGTTGTTGCTCGAAATTTGGAGATTGAATTGCGAATTATTTCTGGGTTTTCAGAGAGCTTCACAGTGCTTTGCGTTCCGAGCACCTTCAGGAATTTACTATTTTTAGTAAATTCTATTTCTGGCAGTGGTCCTATTGTTTTCGGCACAGTTGGCTCTCTTCTTCAGCCGGTTCCGTTGGTTTGTTCATTCTTGGCCTTGGGATGCATTTTGGAGTGATAAGTCAAGTTGAATTAAATAATGTTATATTTTAATGTTGACCCCTTGGCCTAGTGCTTCACTTCAAGTTGTTTTTAAAAGGTGGGTTTTCAAGGGTGGACGCCTCAGTAGAGATAATTGAATATTTTTAAAAGGTTTTAATTCATGCTTGAAGGAGGACGCCTTTTTGGTGGAGAGATGATTTTAAAATAAAGTCAAAAATCAGCTTTGAAAGTGGACGCCTATACTGGAGGGAAATGAAGTCAAATTCAAATTTGAATTAGGGCGCACTTTCTAGAAGCATCTAGAGATTCCTTGTTGGGCATATAAAAGAAGACCTCTCCTCTTCATTTCACATCTTATGTCTTGAATATTGTTATGCTGCCAAAATGGTGTTGGAATTGCTTCGAGGAATGAATGCCTCCTAGCCTTGGCTCGACTCCGTGCTTGAGAGATAGCATCTAGTGGAGAAGTTTGCTTGTCGTTGAAAGGATTTTTGTAGTGAGGTTTGCATTGTAGCTTTGTTTTGTCTTTGAAGTTCAGTTCTTGCATTTTATATTCATTTCTAGAGTTGTTGAGTCAGTGTAGCTGAAGAGTGTTTGTGCTCATATATCAAAAAATAAAAATGTTCTTGTTCTAGGTAATGATCCATTAAGTTTCTAAGCTAGGGGCGACTATGTTTGGCAAGTTTCAGAATTTTTAAGTAAGTGCTGATTTTTCTAGAAGAAAATCGCCCTTCTTAGAGGGTCGTACCTTTTGTACTTGTCTTGGAATTCGTGCTAAATTGTATACAGCAGTTTAGGTCAGTTTTTGGGTTCAATATTGGGCGCCATCATCTTAGAGACACTTTGCATTTTATCTCATGTGATTTGAGTGAGTTTTGGGTGAGTAGTGAGCATTTTAGGGTAATCTGGAGTTGTTGGTTATGCATTCAAGTTGCTGTTCTATCATATCAGATTTAGGAGATTACATCTTGGAGAAGAGTTGGTGATTAGAAGCCTTACTGAGCTTTGTAGAAATCATATTCTTTATTGCAGCAGTGGAGAGCTTCTATTCTATGTTATTTGCAGGCACTTTCTATCAAGTTGTAAGCTGAACAGTAGTACTGTCAGCATTCTCTCTTTTGCTCTTTACTTTACTGTATTTCCCACTGAACAAGTGGAAGAGGTTGGCTTGCCGCCTATCTCATTTTGAACATTGCATTGTAGCTCATTAAAGTCTCCGCCATATGGTAGCTCCATTCCCACCTTGGGTTGGAAAGCACATTCTTGGCGTCGAGTTACTTTTAGCATTGTAGTTGGTAGGGATCCTCTGACCATATGCTCGTCGTTATCTGGCGCATTCTTGGTTAGAGTTTTTTTTATCAGCATTGCATTGAGATCCTCTGACCATATGCTCACACCTTGCCCAGTTCGGGATCCTGGTGTACATCCTTGGTTAGAGTTGAATTCCGCATTGTTTTGGTTTAAGTGCTAACCCTAACAAATGTGTGTTGCATTGCTTATTGTAATTGAAAATTGAAAAAATTTGGTTCGGAATATTTCAGCCTAATAATTTCTACTTTTAAGGGCAACTCAATAATATTATAATTTAAATAAAAGGTGCTTTTAAACACTAGTATTAAAATAAAGTATTTTTAAATACTTAAAATAGAAAATAATATTCTTAAATACTCAAAGGAAAATTGAGGAGCCAAGGGCCCAATCTGTTGATGATGTTTTCTGCACAGCAACAACTTAGACAAAATATGAAATCCTATCTCTCTTGAAAGGTAAATCTCTATCCGCAAGCCTCAAGAGATAACTTCAAGGTCTCTAATGTCAGGTCTTGACAATGCATAAACAACTCAGTGATAAATGTGAAAATGTTGGTAATCACAATGGGACCTTACTACAAGCAATAGTACTGAATCTCAATTTATCAGATCTAGCAATATGATGATACTTCAATCCTAAGTTTAATCCAATAATCAAAGAAATAACAAAAGATGAGGATTTCAAAGAGATTTCTAGATATAACACTAAACCTAAGATTAACCATGCAAATGACAAAACACTTGAAATGGACAAATCCCTCAAAACTGATTTCTACTTAACCCAGATGAATCTGCAATCTTATAGAAACAGTGCAATCTTCTAAGGTGTTAAGATTTTCAGATCATGAGCATTCATTCAAACAACCCTATTGCAATTGAAATGAATAAACCCTCACAATTGAACTAAGCACAATGAATATAAAGGTCTAGGCTAACTTTGCAAAGCAACTAACAATCAGTTGGTTGCGAAAAGTATGGACCAGGGATTGCTGCAACACTTCAAATATCAAACCATAAACATCATTAAATCAAATATAATTCTAAATATCGATTTTCCTCAAAGCAATTCTAAAGATAGAATAACAAGAACCATGCAAGATAAGAAGAACGCAAGTATGGCACCAAATCACAATGTCATTACTTGCATCAAATTAACCACTGTAGCAACAATTCCAGCTTTTTGTTACAATATTTGTTTGAGAACAACTACTTGCTAACTCTTGCTCTACTTAATTCGCTCTAACTATCTCTCTATTTGACTATGTCCAAAACTTCTTAACCCTTACAAATGAGGCAAAATGCCATATTTATAGAACCCCCAAAACATGTCGACCTCGATAGGATTTTACAATAATAATTAGGCACAACAAGTCAGCCAAGAGAAATTCAAAATCAGATAAAATATGCATTAAATGCATGAACTTCATCCAGGTCGGCCTAGGATTTCCAATGCAGCTCGGACCAATGCACGGCAAAATAATAGGGAAGCACAAATCTCGATGTAGCCAATCATTAACTACCTTCCCCTTTGTCTTTATTCCGATCCAGCATTTCATGAACTTTCAAAAACACCCTATCCAAGTCGGCCACAGGTAGTAAAGGCAAAACCTTAAGTCGCCTTTCAATTGATGCAATTTCAGCAACAGCAGAAAATATTCTTGAATTTTCCTGGGCGTCTGTACAGCTGCAACCACATCTCCAGCAGTCCATACAACCCTATAAACCCTAGCCATACCAGCCATACAGATTCAGCTGTGACTGCATTAAATTTGTAGAAATTATAAAATTTGCAGTTGGGCATTCTAAACTGATGTTCCAAATTTTCTGAAATAAAATAGAATATTTTGAAGGGTTTGAAGTCATTTCTGCTTCCCAGGGTTTATGATAACAAATTCAATTTTTTAACAGCAGTTAGGGTTTGATTTCTAAACCAGAAATTTAACTTTCAGAATTAGATATTGGCTGTCATTTTCAAGTTTTCATTGAAAAATCAGAAATAAAATCACGGTTTATCATAAATCTATTTGGAGAGATCACATTATTCCCTTTCTAATTCAAAGAAAGCTTTTACCTTACACATTGTTCCATTTTGCATTATCCTGGACAGTACAAATTAAAATGCTAACTAATAAAAAACATTAAGTTTCTTGAAGCCCCCAAAACATATAGCAAGAAAATGAAGTTCATTCATGAAGGTCTAGGTTTTAGTTAATTTTTGTTGCAATGAGGTTTCTGCTCCTAATTCGAAAATGTTTTTACCTTTACATGCTGCAACAAAGCATTAAGGGAGTACAAATTGATGAAAGGAAGCAATCAGCGGGAATTCACTTCACCATCGGAGCAGCCAGTGCAATCTTCACAGTGGTTGCTATTTTTGGAAAGTATGCATACTGCTATTTTTAAATGATGTCTAAAAATAGAATCGGGTTTATTTGGAGAAAAGTTATTTTGGGATATTTCTAGAAGAAGTTATTTTTTTCTTTTTAATTAACTTATTTTTAGAGGAGAAAGCTTTTTTTAGTGGATGATATTTTATTGAAACTATGTCTAAATTTCATTCAACTTTATTATTAAAAGAAATTTTATTTTAGGGGATCATGCAATTATGATGAATGATACTTTCAAACCCTATAAGTACAGGTATTGTATTTGAGAAACTAAAGGTAAATGTTGTTAAATTGTGCAAAAGTTTATTGTTCATGCTCTCTTTATGTGTGTGATGAAATTGTTATATGTGATTTTGTCATTTACATGCATAGTTCATATCATCTTGTTTGAGTGATTTCATTTATTTAATGTAGGAGGTTATCATCAATTGTAAACCTAGTATTGTGATTGTTGTTAATCCAAGTCTTTGTAGCTTTGCAATATTAATACTCGGGAACTCTGTGTAATGTCCCCTTTTGGGATTGCCTTAAATCTTGCCCTAGAATCACAAGTTTAATGTAGTTAGGGTTATAACTTACCAATTAAACGATTTAAGAAAGATAATCTTGGTTTAGGGCTTGCAATCATGTTAGATAATATTGGAATATAATCCATATGATCAAACATGTATAATAAATGCCTTATCTATTTAAACCATGTAAATACATAACTATTTCAAATCTATTTAAACTACACCATATCCATAATACATAATGGGAGTTTAATCATAATAGGAATTGGATGAGAAACATGATAAGTCCTGTTGTGACCTTTTCACACATCACCCATTCAAAATGGGGACCCCCTAATTTTTGCTCCATTCTTCGTCTTTTGGCTTTGGTTCTCTCTCTCTCTCTCTTTCAGCTACCTACCTTTCGGGGGATGTGCCCGTCGTTGAGCTTAAATGTAAATTGAGATTTTGGCTAAGTCTGAGAATTAGGGTTTTGAATCTTCCGGCTAGTTTGAAGTCAAATGGAGTGAGTAGATTGAAATCTAAGCTTGGCATTGCAGTCAATAAGCTTCCAGCAGGTTCCCAGCAAAATTGAATTGGATTTTGACAACTTACTATTTTTAGTAAGTACCTAATTTGGGACATTTTTCTCAGCACTTTTGAAATTCTGATTGTTACACTGCATCCAAAGCACATCAAGCTATTTGTCTACAAATTTTGAGCTGAAACGAACAAATTTCTATTTTTAGTATCACCTTCAAGAGCAGATTCTAGGGTTTACATACGAAGTTTTTCAATGCATGTCTGGAGAATATTTATGGGTTTTTTGAGACCTATGCGATGATATAACATGCAAGATGAGATGATGACTTTCAGCACTCGACCTTTGGTTTGCATGTTGGAATTTTCTACACGTGTGTGGACATTCTTTGTGGGTTTTTCGAAAGCTTCGCAGTGATGTAACATGCAAACCAAGATCAAGACCTTTTTCAAGAGCTGTCTTCAGAGGCTATTTTTAGGGTTTACATGCAGGACTTTTCAACGCATGTCAGGTTATTCTTTATGGATTTTTCAAGAGCTACGCAGTGATGTGACATGCAAACAGAGTTGGTCACTTTTCCAAGGACTTACTATTTTTAGCAAGATCACTCCGGCAACTACCCAGCACCTCGGTATCACAAACAGGGCGACGTGCAACAGAAACGGAGTCAAACGGAAATCGTTTAAGCAACATGCAAGTCAGATTAGGGTTTCCAACTTCGGGACCCAGAATGAGGGGTCAAACACCAGAATCTCCGAAAACTAAAGTATCCTACTGCAATCAGTATCTTTCAAGGATTCCAATGGTGAAATTTGAAGGCAATCTAAGCACTTACTATTTATAGAAAGGCACTCCAGAAACAGGCTATAAATAGCAGGTCAGCGCGAGACACCAATGTGAACAGGCCAATCAACCCATGAGGATCACGTCAGTTAGATTTCAAGTTAAACGGAGTTGCAGAAGTCCCGAAAACAAGCAATTACTATAAATAGTAAAACACCTCCAGAAACATGCTATAAATAGCGAGTTAGCACGAGATGGTAACATGAACAGATCAACTAGGTCATGAGGGTCCTGTGGTTGAAATTCCAAATCAATCCAAGCTTCAAAAGGGTGAAAATCAGAGACTTACTAAATATAGTAAAATAGGGGCGAACAAGCCAGAAAATTTTTCTCAGTCTAAAGAAGTTCCTGCTGGACCCCCCTAAATGCAACCTGTCATGAAGTGAGGTTGAGAAAGCTTCCGAGGCAAGCCAAAGTTCCTGCTTGACCCCCTAAATGCGCCCTCATCTCAAGATGATGATGGAAAATTTTCTAAGTGTTGGCTTATTCTTGCTCCTACCCCCAAATGCGCCCTCAAGTTATCTAGCTATCAAGGACATGAAAAAAGTTTCTAAGGCATGTTAATTTCCTGCTCAGCCCCCCCCAAATGCGCCCTATCATGAAGAGAGGTGAGGAAAATAAGTTAAGTCATGAGTTAAGTTCCTACTTGACCCATGAAATGCACCCTCATCTCAAGGTGGTGATGGAGAAAATTGTCTAAGGCATGAAACTTCCTGCTCCACCCCTTAAATGCGCCATCAAGAAGAAGCTGGCTTGGAGAAAAAAATTGTTGAGTGGAGAAATTCCTCCTCACACTGTCAAATGCGCCCAGTGTGATGGAGAAGGTTGGAAAATTTTCTAAGTGTTAGAAACTTCCTCCTCAGGCCTTGAAATGCACCCAAGTCATCTAGCCATGGAAGACATAAAAAAAGTTTCTAAGTCATGTTGAGTTCCTGTAGACCCCCCCCCCAATGCACCCACACTTCATGAAGATAGATAAAAAAATTCTAAGGCATTGCTAATTCCTGCTTGACATGCCAAATGCGCCCATCTCCAACATGTGTGGGGGAAAAAGTTTCTAAGGCATTGGGTTATTCCTGCTCCCTACTTGAAATGCGCCCAACTTGCTAGACTACTGGGATAGATAAAAAAAACAAAGTTTCTAAGGGTTGTTACTTCCTGCAGGGGTCTCCAAATGCGCCCAAGTCAGAAGTGGCTCTAGAAAATATGCTAAGTGTTGAAAATCCTCCTAGACCCCCTATATGCGCCCATCTCTAGAGGTGTTAAGAAAAAAAATTGTTAAGTTTTAGAAAATTCCACCTTGACATGCTATATGTGCCATGACTAGAGAAAGAAGGATGGGAGAAAATATCTAAGGCAAAATTCAAAATTCCTTCCTAGACCCCTCATATGCGCCCATCTTCATCGTGATGAGGAAAAAAAAATTCTAAGGCATAAAATTCCACCTCTAGAGAAATACGCCTAAGTTTGATGGTGGTGATGAAATTTTATGAGGCATGGATGAATTGGCAGAGGAGTCAGAATGTGCCAGCTTCATGAGGTTGATGAAAATTGTCAAGGCCAAGCAAGAAAAATACACCCAGAGGTGATGAATGAAGATAAATTTTGAAGAAAATATTTTTCTAAGGTTTAAAAATTAAAAGTACCCCTTCGTTTGTAGACACATGAATTTGATGCTTTTTGAAGGGAATTTTCTTCTGGGTACTGGAGATTTTCGACAAGGAATTGATTTAAAAATTCTCCACACCTCGCCAAGGATTTTGTGATGGAGATTTTACTTGGGCGCCCGGTTGATGAAATTCTCTAGAGGAAATAAATTATTTCTAAAGCAGATGGGTTGGAAATTTGGCTAAGGCAAAAAGGAGATCAAATTTCCCAAGGCTCGGGTTGGATAAAAGTTTCTAGGGCACAACTTCAAGGTTCACAAGAAGAAGAACTACACCCAAGGGGTGTAAGATGGGTGAAATTCTCTAAATGGAAGCTCAAGTCTCCAGATGCGCCCAAAGGGGGATGAATGATAATGTGGAAATATTCTAAGGCATGAGGAATTTAAAGGCAAAAGTTGTGCTAAAGAAAAGTGTTGAACTCTATCGGATCCAAAGATTAATTGAACATTGGAGATCAAAACATGGATATTAGGTAAGTAATGTGAATTTATACTATAAGTGTTATGATGCTCTTCTTTTATTTGTTTTGCAGGATGAATATCGGTACCAAGGTAGGAGGACTTGAAGAGATGGAGCAAATACTTCGGGACAATATTGCAACTGCAGGATGAAATAAGGTTACATGTTAAGCCCCTCCATGATGTCTCACTTACGTCCAAATCATGAATGGAGATGTTATCAGAAATGGTTTAGTGTTGCACCCAACGCAGTCAGGTGAGTGGCAAGGAGGAATGATTGAATCCAAGACAAGGAAATCTTTCAAGTTCAAGATGGAGGAAAAGATGAAGGCCCAGGAGTTGGAAACTAACATCATGACAGATTGAAGAACAAAGTAGAGAAATTCAACTCAAGATGCAGTGACAGGAAGGAGAAAGTCATTGTCAAGCAGGAGAAAGAAGTTGCAGGCTTGAAGTTAGATCAAGAACGTGCCTGCCATACCAGTCCAAGAAATTGAAGCAGTGGCGACCAGACTCATCCAGTTTGCAGTCAAAAGAACAAAAACAATGTAAACACATTTCCAAACAGGAATCTTCTAGAAGGATGGTGGACATTAATGGCTCATTTATTACCCCACTCTTCTTGGTGGTGGTTTTTAGGGTTAGGGTTTATGTGGCTCAATCTAAGCCCTTCATTGTAATTGAATCTGAGTCGTCCATTGGACTAGGCCAACTATAAAAGGGGCATCCCCCCTCATTTGTAATTCATTAGATTAGTTCAGAGATAGGAATATAGAGAGACAACTTAGAGATAGCTTCGTATAGATTGATAGAGTAATTTGAAGAAGGAAAGTTTTTCCTTTGAAAACTTTGTAAGAAATTGTTGTGAACACTCTCTCAATAAAAAGAGTTTTCATTGATGATGATTTCGTCTTTTGTTGTGAGCAGCTAGCAAGGTTTCTTCGTCCTTCCAATTCAAGTAGAATCTTAAAGTAGAATAAATTTCATTTCATGCATGTAGTAGATAGTAATAATGGAATGTGGTGTTTGATCTAAGCAAGCTTTGCTTATCCATACCACTAGTGGGCTCACTGATGGTGTGTTCACCTTGTGTGGTCAACTGGAAATGTTGTGGACCTAACTTCAATTACAGTTTGAATGATGGTATGCGTCGTTGTAATGGTATCTTCATGTCAAGTGGTGGTTTGAATATCTTTAGTCACCTCCCTTGAAGATTGCACCGACTCCGTGGAAGCTGTTCGACGCGAGGCAAAGCGAAGTCCGGTTGAAGTTTGCTATTGAGCTCCATATCCCGCATTTAGGATAGAATTTAGACTTTCTAAACCCTGCACCCATTTTAAATTCAGTACATTCTGGTCAGTTTAGGAAACAAGAGCTTTATAGACAAACCTTTTGAGCATTCAAATTCCTCTCTCCACTGTTGAACAATTTCGTAAGTCCCCTTGAAATACCAGCAAAATCACATCAAGCCAACTGAGACTATCCACTGCATGAAGGAACCTTGGAGTTGAATGCATGATCTTTCTAGCAATCTTAGCATGCAGGAGATTTTGTTCAAGAGAGGATAGAGCATCCATTGGGAAACTTTATTCTGTGTTGGTGTGGTCACGAAAAACACATCAACAAGTCCACCTAAAGCTATCTAGGCTAAGCCCAAGAGCGGATATACCATCCCTCTTGGCCCCCAGTGGCAGACGCCCGACCATCCAACATGGGGCGGCGTACTTGGTGGATAAACTTGTATCTACTTTCCCTATCCATGTTGCCTTACCCATCCTTCTTATGATTGAGACTCCTCGAATCCTTCCCAACAACCCATTGAAGAGCACAAAAGACTTACTGAGAGGGGGGAGGGTGAATCAATAAATCTATACAAACTTTCACACTTTTCAACTTTTCAATCAACTCTAAACTTTTATCACCAACAACCTTGATCAGCTTCAAATTCTAACACAAATCAACTATACAAGAATATCTCAATATGAACAAGTTGACACCAAGATTTTACGTGGAAACCCTTACAGGATAAAGCCACAGTACAAATAATGTTCTTTATGAATTATATAAACTTTTACAATGAGTGTAGGCACCAACCTACTTGAATCACCAAATATGTAGTTTAGTAGGCACCAACCTACAAAGAGCACCAGCCCCTAATCCTGATTTAGTAGGCACCAACCTACAAGGAGCTTCAACCCCTAATGCTGATTTAGTAGGCACCAACCTACAAGGTGCACCAACCCCTACTTGCCAAGCATCAACTTAGCAAAGATTATAATTTGAATGAATAGTGTTCCACCTTTAATGTTGCTTCTTCAACAGATGATGGACAATTCTGCTCAAACACTCTTCTACTATACTCTTCACTTATGGATCTATCATATATTCCTTTTCACAAACTGTGTCTTCTTCAACTTGCACCAAATCTGCATATACTCCTCTTGGACTGTCTTCAAATTACCTTCACAACTCTCTTCTCAATCTGCAATGAGCTCTTCAA
This sequence comes from Sequoia sempervirens, assembly GCA_007258455.2. NCBI lineage: Eukaryota > Viridiplantae > Streptophyta > Pinopsida > Cupressales > Cupressaceae > Sequoia > Sequoia sempervirens. Next base: position 53,981 of record VDFB02161516.1, on the reverse strand, counting down.
AAATCTGCTTAAACACCCTTTACAATCCCTTCACAAATCTGCAATATGTATTATTCATGAATCTGCTATCATGTGAAAGGTCTGCTTTCAAATGGACTGCGTTTACTTTCTTTCACTTATCTTTATTTCTGCATATACTCTCCTTATAACGTTCTCTTCATTTGCTGGTGTATTTGATATGCTTGTTTGTTCTACATACATCTACTTCATCACTTCTCAAATGTCTTTTATCTTCAATGATCTCATGAATGGAGATGTCTTTTTCAAGAGAGATAACTCTTTTCAACACTTTTTACTCCACATCAGTTTGTGTTTAGTTGATATTCTCACACAGCTCACACCTTCAATCTTCAGATAATATACATTTTTCTCCACACAGCACTTTTCTAAAGATACAACATTTATTTCTACACAGCCACTCTCTACATTCTTCAGATTATCTTTATTTTCTCACATACACCGTACTCTAGATGATGTACATTTTACACCCAGTACTCAACTGTCTCTGATGATTTATCTTTTTTTCATACAGCTCACTTTTCAATCCATACTCCACATTTTTCAAATCTGAATTTGAATCATATATATATATATATATATTGGTCAAACATTGCAACCTTTTGTTTTAGGAACATATCTCTTGAATCGCTGCTTTTACTAACAACATGCCTTTACAACATTTAATTGTTGTCTTAACACCCAGATCGTACCATTTAGTCTCTTTAAAATTTGATATATTCTTTCTTTAAAAGAATCTGCACCTTTTCACTTTTAAATATTAATCTTCCTTTTTGAAAAGATAATCGCACCCTTCCTTTTATTGTTTGTACCATTCCAAGGATGAATCGTATCATTTAGTTTTCTTATTTTGTCTTTTTCTTATTTTGTCCTATATGATTTTGTCTTATGTGCTGCAAATATTTTTAATTATATTTTGTCTTATAACATTAAATTGCTGTGTAATACGTGAGAATCGATATCCTTATTGCTGCTTTTAAGGGTCTTAATTGCTGCCACTTTATTACCATTAGTCACCCTTTACTTGAATCTTCATTTTTATGCCTTTGAATGCTCCTCTGATATTATCACCTTCTCTTGTGTTGTCATTAACAAGCTGATCTTGTTATCATTAACAATCTGATCTGCAATTTAGTCTTCTCATAACTCTGCTTTATACCTGTTCTCATATTTGCTTCTGCTCATAACTCTATATTTACTTCTGCTTAAACTGCTTAAGAAACGAGTGATATTGCATTGTAGGCTTTAATCATTGTTGTGCTTGTAGTCATAGAGTTACTGTGTGTGACCAAAATAAATGGCTTTCAAATACGTTATCTTCAGTTATGCTAATTTTCTTGACATCGATGACAACATTTCCAACACCCATCCATGTAGAGATTGAGGAAAAGCTACAATAGGAGGCCCGTAGATTCCTCTTTCTAAGCCCAAGGGTGGTCACTCACCCCCTTGGCCCCAAGCGGCAGACCCCCGGCCATCCACATGGAGTGGCGTACTGAGAAAGTAATCTAGTATCTGCTCACCCTACTCGTATTTCCCCCACTCCTCCTCATGGTTGCTTGATGAGAATTACAAACACTAAATATATCCAGATTCATAGATATTATACAACAATAAATATAAAATATATCATTATACATAATAATCATTATAGAGCATACCACAATACTTGCTAAAATATAACACTTCTATATTATAAGATGTAAATATATTAACAACTGCTGACTTCTGCCCTTGTCTGCTGAGTGCAGAAAATTATGTTTGATCTGCTCCAATTGCCTTGTTGTTCGATCTGTTCTTAATATTCAGAAGATATTGCTCGGTGTAGATCAAACGAATAAGAATCTATTATCCATATTCATGTTAAAGAACCATAATTACTTATAAGGCTCAATAATTGCTGCAAGCATCATTATTGCATAATTGTATATTATATTATATATATGTGTGTGTGTGTGTGATTATATCAAACTTACTTCCCTTATTATTGATTTATCATTTGTCTTCATATATATCTCATTGAACCATTTTCTTACTCCCACATATTTCTTCTTGATATCTGCTCCAATTCCCACACGATATTCAGTTCCTTATCCCAATCTGCTCATACATTCTTCCTGACTAAATCTGCTGATTTTATCCAGATTTCTAATTCATTTCTATTCCATGCCTTTATTAATTTCCTTCCTTCATGTCCTTTGCAAATGATTTCATTTTCCTTATATATCTCCATGTCTAAGTGAAATGATGCATCTCTTAGAAAGGAGATAACTTCTTGGAAAGGCATGACCCTTTGTTTACCTTAATCGCTGCATTCACATTAAGTACTCTTTTTTATTTATTAATTGCTGCCTTCCTTTTACTAATATTAATTGCTGTTTTTCCTTTCACTTATGTAAATTACTACTTCTTCAAATAGTAATCGCTGCCCTATCATTCTCTTAACTAAACACTGCTGCCTCCTTACAATTAAACGATGTCTGCATATTATGTATGAAATGATGCCTTTGTAAATAACTCCATACTCTTAATCGCTGCCTTCACAATATAGATCGCTGCTCTGTATCCCTTTATTAAACTCTATCGCTGTTTTATATATATGATGGTAATTGCTGCTGCTTATCAACATATTACATGTTTTCTTATTTTAATATATTTTTTTCATATTAATTCTTTTATATATATTTATAATATATATTATAATAATTATAATTATAGTAATATTAAATTGTTAATATTTATATTGTTATTTATTTTATTTATTTATTTGCATTTCAACGCTTGGTTTTTTTTATATTTTAGTGTTGCAATTTCAGGGGCATGACACTCTGATTTGTAAAGTCTTGTCTTGTGTAATCCAAATCTTCAATTCAGCTCTTGTATGCATATAATTTCTAGTGTCTGCAATTTAGCTAGAAAATGTGTGTGTTGTAATAGGTTAATTTATTTATAGAGCCATTAGAGATACAAAATCTCTCGTTTGTGAGTACATGAACAGAAAAAGTCTTATCTTTGTACCCAAGAAACAAAAATAGATATGGTAGATTAGTTTATTTTCTATTACATGTTCAGAAACTCTCAAAGGAAACCATGTACATGTGGTAAAAAATGTAATTCTGTCCATAAACTAGTCTTATAAGATTTTTGTAAGTTTTGATCTTACAAGGGAGCTTCTCAATTGAACTTGAAGAAAAGCTTTACCTTGCCCACTATATATCAAAATAGATTTGACTCCTAAAACTTGAAAGGGACTTTATGCCTTGCAAGTCACCTTCGTTCCTATGAAAAACTATCATGTTTAGTTACTCTACAACTTCATTTCCAGTGGGACATTATAATCATTGCCAGTCAAGTAATTAAGACACCGAACCAAAAACATACTGATAGAAAACATTTATGGCTTAAACTGACAAACTAACCTCAAAATCCTCTGAAATAAAACGGTTCCTTGTTTTTGAAAGGCCAGAATACATTACATTGTATAAAGTATATACAAAGTCATTTTATTTGTTATCATGTCCAATATTAAGTTATCCATTCTCTATTTTGGTCTTCATATAAATTTCAGAACTTCGAAAATTTGACACTAACGTTGGTATTAACAATCTCATATCACCCCGATGGAGAAGCTCTCCCTTGTAGCTCTGAAGCTTCTCTAGGAGTCTTCCAAGTTTTTCTTACATTAATGAGCTCCAGCTGGATCAGCCCACCAAGTCAAATCACTTATGTTCATTTGATTATAATAATATGACTTTAACTACAGACTATTTTGACTAAAGGAAATGATCAACCAAGTCACTGCTTCTTTAAACCCATTTCACAAACAAGAAATACAAACCAAAATTTTGGTAAAAGATGAAGGAAAACCTGGCACGGTGAATGCCCAAAATTGTGCTTGTAAACCTCATTGGCAATGTTGTTGATGTCAAATGCTTCTACTACTGTGGCATGAATTCCAGATTGCTTAAGAGAAAACCTCTGACATAATCAAAATTACAGTTGTTAGAAATCTGAATTTGACAAAGTACAAAACATAAGATAGTGAACTTATTATATTAAATTAGAAATCTCATGAACCTGGTACCATCCATCTGTGGATTGGCTGCATGGAAAGCATGCCTTTTCATGCATATTACATTGAATTTTAGAATCTTATTGAAATTCTATGAAACAAGTTAATAACCATACTTGGATGTTCTATGTTATCACTCAAGAAATTTAGTACTACTTTGGTGAATTTTCAATAGCATGCTTGAGACTACGAGACAATTTGTTTGCATATAAATGCACTGGACAAGTTAAAAATATAACATGATAGGCGGCTACTGGTATTATCATGTATCTAGTTTACTTGTTGATGAGTAGATGTGGCTATAGATGTACAACACACACACAAAAAAATCCAAGAGTATCTACAGATGGTTCATACTTTGTTTGGATGTGATTAATTCGTGAATTTTAGGCCAGCATGAAAAGTGTCTGGCAGACGAATTGTTTCAACATTTAAGCATTAGTGATCTCCAAAACATCAATGCTCACAAGGAGATTATTTATTGCTTTCTTGATTAATAGATGGATTGCTTTTCTGCCATCTTTTGAACCCTTGGGTTAAATTACTCCATAACAAGAGCAAGTACTGATGTGGTTTCTGCCTTGCACAAATGTGCACCATGGATATGGTGAAGTATGTTTACTCTCCTATATGACAAAATGAATACCTGAAATAGTGAACAAAATTAATAATGAATACCAAATAGAGGAGTAAAAGTACATCTTTATTCGCATATGAAGTTATTACAGAAGTGGACTAGAGATGGTCAGCCAAGGATTAGACTTGATCCAACTATATCATACTGCCTTCCTTGACGATACAAAAATCTATTTGAAGAACTTGTCAGACGCCAAGAGGAACACAACTATTGACAGATTCTTATAACGACCTGAAGCCAGCAAACAATCAATACGTAGTTGGATAAACCATATTATCAAAACATAATAGGCATTGTACACTAACTACAAAGTACAGAGTTGAGATCTTATCAATTCTATTGACAGGATTCATTGACAATTTTGTATATGTGGTACGATTATTTTTATTATCTATTAAAGTATGTTCTTAATATTACAAAAGAAATGGTTATCGACTGTACTGGGATATCTAATGTAGATGATTTCAGTAATATGTTTATCGTACATATCTAAATTTCTTGTTCATGATCAAATGTGCTTGTTTCAAAAACATGCATGATTAAATAATATTTCATGTTCTTAAAGCCTATCTTATTCTCTTATTATGTTTACTCACATCTAATTATGTCAAGGCAGGTGTGTTTAGCCAACGCACCCATTTTGACTTATTGAGAATTCTCCATGTACTTCATTAATTACTGTTAAAAGGATATTATTTATCGACAGAAAAGCCAGCTTTATATAGACAGTGTAAAATGCATATAAAGATACTGAAAGCATTTTGTTTTCCTATAATTGTGTGCAATGTCTTTACTTTGTAGATTAGTGCTTTGTGAAATGTGTATAAGACAATTTGTACGTGTTCTATCTGAAATATCAATATTTGAACTTTGATTACCATCTATATTTCCAATCCTGTTCTTGTTTCACTCACAGTTCCATATACAGTCACAACTATCTAAGAATCATAAAAAACAAATATAGAGAAAATTTCAAACGAATAGACTATAAAATTGACAAGTAAACAACCAGAGAGGATGAAGTCACTAGATACATCAGTTTTCTTTGGAGAATAACCATCAATTATTTTATTCAACAAGATGCAAAAGATAGACAGCAGATGCCACAAGAGACTGTAATAGTTTAGTATGTAATTCAAGGAGAATGATTGATGGTTCTTTTGCCCCACCCTTTACCTGAAAATTTATCCAGCTGGACGAGGACAAAGAGCAACACCGGGAACATGATGACAGACAGTGTTGCTAACATTAACAGTTTCATGGATGTCAAACTAAGCTTGTAAGTTCACGCTAAAAGCATCCAGGCCTACTACCATAGTTCTCAGGTAATGATGCAAGGATTATAGTAGATGGGCTTGATTTTATGATACTGCTGCTTCAAAAAGTGCTTCTTGTCTAAATAAAGAGATACCAAATGTAAATCTGGAACTGCTGAGGCAAGCCACGTTGTTCATGTTGTATGTTTTGCCTCAGTTCGGAAGAATCTCTCGAGCTTTGTTGTGAATTTGTTAAGTCTCTAGGCAAGGCAGAGGTCATCTCTTGCTCTTGTGAATGGGACATGGATGGTAGCAAGGAGATAGATGCCATAGCAGACCTCAAAGGGAAACTGTCTACTCTTACCAAGAGATATATAATCGTGCAACACTGGCAGGTCAAGATCTTTCTAGTCAAAAATTTACATTTCAGCCTGTTAAGTCTCTAGGCAAGGCAGAGGTCATCTCTTGCTCTTGTGAATGTGACATGGATGGTAGCAAGGAGATAGATGCCATAGCAGACCTCAAAGGGAAACTGTCTACTCTTACCAAGAGATATATAATCGTGCAACGCTGGCAGGTCAAGATCTTTCTAGTCAAAAATTTACATTTCAGCCTGTTAAGTCTCTAGGCAAGGCAGAGGTCATCTCTTGCTCTTGTGAATGGGACATGGATGGTAGCAAGGAGATAGATGCCATAGCAGACCTCAAAGGGAAACTGTCTACTCTTACCAAGAGATATGTAATCGTGCAACACTGGCAGGTCAAGATCTTTCTAATCAAAAATTTACATTTCAGCCTCAAGGAAAACATTGAGAACTGCAGAATGTTAACCAATCCACTTGACTACTAGGTAGTAATGGCAGATTTCAAGAACAGTCTCCAGTGACATTAGCAATGATCAAGAAAGAGTGGAAAGTATGCTATTCTGATTTGCAGTTTAGGGAGTCACAGAAGAATTCTTTTCTTTTTCACTTACGGTTGAGATATGTTTTAAATGTTTTAGTTGGATATGCTTTTTGATGGAATTAATTATGCATGCATTGCTAAATAAGAGGTTCAAATTTCAAGAGGCAAGATGAGATTCAAGCTTGCCTTATTTAGTTTCACTCACATTTTTCCTAAAATCTCCAAAAACGATAGCCACAACATAGCCTAATTTTAAAACTACTTCTATAGAGTATATAATCTAACGGATACTCTCATCAATTCTAATTATTTGCAATTCAACTCCCTCTCCTATCTTATTCTGAAGCCATTAACAGGAAAACCCTTTCTGAAACCATTTACAGGTATATTCCGAAAACACTTACATGAAGATACTCTTGCCGAGTATGTAAAGGTGAGGGTAGTGTTTGAGTGATTCTTCCTGGGACAGGATGTACTCAATCACTAGCATTGTCTGGCCTCCTAATACCAGTGTGCATCTCATGCTAGAGAATGATTTGTAATAAGGAAGCAGTCCCCATGCAGGGGACTATAAGATCTATTTTGTGGAGCTGGAGGTCCTATGAGATGAGAGAAAATCTGCTACAGGATAAATTGGAATCTTATCCTGGAATATAGGAGTCCTTGCATTTCAGCTATCAGATTTCCAGCTGCTATCTTTGGGGTGGGGTTGAAAATTCGCCCCACCAGCTCAAGGGTTTTTTTCTCACATGGCTGACATCAGAATGCAATTTTTTAACAGTAACTACTACTAAAAAATTCCATGGAACCACCAGCTTACTAAAAATTCTAAGATAAAAGTTTTAATATTACCTGCTGCTATAAAATCCATGGGACCACCTAATTATCAAAGGCTCCTAAAAATTCTCAACAGCACCCACTGAGAAATTTTAGATGGCCTAAAATTTTCCCCTCCAGAGCACCATAACCTAACATTGGCTGCAATTGCAGTGCCATGCCTAGTGAGCCCTCTTTAGCTTGTGGCTGTCATCTGTGCAGGTTCCCTAATTTACAAACTATAATAATAATTGTATATCCCTACAACAAGAAGTTCTTCATTTAGACTCCCTTTCCTTCCGCAACTTGGCTGTGATCTTGGGAGGCCAATGAATGGGGGATTGCATTTTAGCCTTTCCAGCTCCATAAAAGTATAGAAAATAAAAAAGCATGAAGTAGGTATTGCAACGTGCAAATTAACTCAAGTAAAAGGGTCATGAGGATCCGCACAACGGTAAAGAAAACTTTGAAATTGAAATTAGTAAAGGCCGCGCAACGGTGTAAAAATTTTGAAATCGAAATTAGTAAAGGTCGCACAACGGTATAAAAATTTTGAAATCGAAATTAGAAAAGGGCGGGGCGAAATTTTCTGTTACGAGCTAGAGAATAACATAGGAATATTGAGTGTGTTTCACACGGTGAATGAACCATAACGGCGTAAAATCGTTTCCAGGAACGTGAATACCAAACAAAATCTTTCGGTTAACATTGTTGTTTATGTTTCTACGAAACTTCAATAAAAAATCTAACACACGCAAATATATAAATATATGTGAATGAGAATATTTATCAAAAAATCAATTACCATGCCTCCAATACCACTGTAGAATTCGAGCACTCTGAATTGGTCTCGTCCCTCAGCCATAGTCTGTAAGTAATGGCGGGTTTCACATATGACACTCGGCGGAAAATTTTCCTGGTTTTCAAATTTATGAGGAAAACTAGTCTTTGCACTAGAATGCATCTACTATAACCACATTCCCTGCGGGTACGCTCTCACAACGTCAATGTTAATTTTTTAAAGCAAACTCACATCGGTAAAGTATATATATGAATGAATGAGGATTTTGTAGACTTCGAAAAATGCAGATTATAATTATTCGGCACGGAATATTTATGTAATTAGCACATATATATTATTTATTAATTATATATATAAAAACGTTGAGAGATATCCTTCTTGAGGCGTCTATTGTATTTTTATGTGACTAAATTTTATATAATATTATTAATAAATAATATATAAATGCTAGTAGCATTCGCAATACGATATGGAAGACAAAATTATTAAGGTTAGGGTTAGGGTTAGCGTAAGGTTAGGGTTACGATTATGATTAGGATTAGAGTTAAAATTTGGATTAGGGTTGGGTTAGCATTAGTAGTAAGATTAGGGTTACGATTATGAATAGAGTTAGAATTAGAATTTGGGTTGGGGTTATCATCACAATTAGGGTTAGGATTACACATAAAATTAGGATGAAGGATATGGTTTAGGATTAGGGTCAGAGATAGAAATATGATATAAAGGCTGGGGTTAACATTAGTATTAGGATTAGGGTTAGGGTAAGTGTTATTTTTAGAATTAGCATTAGGGTTAGGTTTAGTGTTATGGTTGAGGGTTATGGTGTAATGCCCTTTCTAAACTAAGCTAAGATTTACAACTAAACAAAGGATTAAAATTTCAAATTAGATATTTACAATTCTAAAACCATTATTTAAACTTACAAGAAAGAATGAAGTAATAATAATGTTAGTGAGATCATTCATTCCATATCAAAATTCTAAAACAGCATAAATGAAACTACAATTTTGTTTTGGAAAGCATTTCTAATTCTAATTAATGAACAATGCTATATGTATACAAATTATTACATAAAATGGAATGATTAATTAACATGAATCTAAAAATTGAATATTGAAACACCTTTGCTTACAACCAATTTTTTTTTTAAACTATAACTCTAAACAAACAAATAATCAAATTGGTTCAGCAAAATAAGAGACTCTTTGTATATCCAATATTCTTCAACAAATCCAGATCTCTCTCTAAACTTGCAACACCAAATGATGCAGCTCAATCTTGCTCTCCTCCCAACCTTAGGACTGATAAATCCACCCCCCAAAGCAGGAGACAAAATTCAAATGTCCAGCACAAAATAAAAACCAGAAAATAACACATGATACTCTGACTTACACACAAAGAATCCAATCACTGGATTCTTGCAAAGGGGAGAAGGGGGATTCCCTTCCCTCTTGGGGAACAAACAATCTTACAACTTCATTCACAACACACCACCACCCCATCCATCCAACAACCTCTACACACAACCACCACCATCCTTCCAACCATCTCCACGCACAACCATCACCATCCATCACACCTCCATTCATTACATTAAACCAAACTACCATTCATGGCTCTCCAATTTCATACACAATTCCATACATTTCATATTTGACCAAAAATCCCCAAGAGAGGCCATGCGCCCTTCTCAACCCCAAACGAAGGAGGGTCTCAACCCTCAGGCGAGATCCACTCCTTATACACACCCAAACCCCCATTACCCAAACAAGGTTCTACGAAAAAATAACACAAATTTTCACAACATAAATAAAATCTATCAAACATTCAATAACCACATCAAATTTTCCAAATCAAAAAGCAAAGCTTACCTTGGTTGTCCAAGTTAGGATCAAACCAATAACCAAAGCAAAGTACTCAATACCTTCTCTCTATCAATATCCTTCTACCACTAATTCCTTTTAGCCAAAACCCTAGAAGCAACTTCACACAACAATTGATTTTCCCTAAATGAAGAAAAGTAGTAAAAATAATTGAGATTTCAACCATACTAGTCTCCTCTTAAATAGAATTCCTCTCAACTATTCAACTTCCCTCAAAACTCAAACCAAATGAAAATATTATTCAATTAAAAACATATTTCCCTCCACAAATAAACTCACATAAAAAATCAAGTCACTCTAAACATTAAACCCCCCTTAAAAATTAAAAATCAATTGTTAAACATTTGACATTTGGACTTTTTCTCCAATACATAAGGAACATGGACTGTCCACCTACAACAACTCATTAGAAACATTAGTACATTTGAAGAATTATAACCAAAATGTTAAATACAAACATTAAAATCTATTAACATCAATTAATTAAGAGAACATTTATTTGTGCAGAAATAAAATATTTAGCTAAATTTCTTCATGATCAAATTATTTTATTAAATGAACATATTATTTATAAATAAATATCTAGACATACATATAAAACATTTATTCCCATCATCCAAAATAATAAATCCATAAATCAAAATCTCAACATCATCTATAATATAAAATCAAACCCAAAGTCTCTAGAATAATATTAGTTATGTCTCACATATGGTTAGGGTTAAGGATAGAGAAAAAATAGGGTTAAGGTTGGGATTAATTTTATTATTGGGAATAGGGTTAGGGTTAGGTTTAGAGATAAAATTGGTATTAGGGTTGCAGTTAGTATTAGTACACTTGAATTAGGTTTAGTTTTAAGATTATGTTTACGATTAGGGTTAGGGTTAGAATATATTAAAAGGGTTAGGTTTATAAATATGTTTGGGATGAGTGATAGGGTTAGGGTTAGGTTTAGTATTATGTTTAAGATGTGTGGTAGGGTTAGGGTTGGGGTTAGCATATATAAAAATGGTTAGGTTTAGAAATAGGTTGAGATTAAGGATTAGGGTTAGATTTTGGGTTAGATATTATAGATGGGGTTAAAATTTGGGATAGGGTTAGGGTTAGGATTAGAGATAAAATTAGGATCAATGGTAGGCTCAGGGTTATGGTTAGTGTTAGAATTAGAATTAGAGAAATAATTAGGATCATGGGTAGGGTTAAGGTTAGGGTTAAGATTAGAGAAATAATTAGGATCATGGGTAGGATTAAGGTTAAATATAAAATTAAGGTTAAGGTTGGGATTTATTTTACTATTGGGATGTGGGTTAGGGTTAGGATTAAAGATAGAATTGTTATTAGGCTTTGGATTAGGGTTAGGGTTAAGTTTAAGATTACTTGTAGAATTAGAATTAGACTTGGGTTAGATATAAACTTAGGATCAATATTATGGTTAGGGTTAGGATTAGACATAGAAATAGGTTTATAATTTGGATTAAAATTAGGGTTACGATTAGGATTTGACTCATAGTTAATATTATAGTTAGAATTATAGTTCAAATTAGAGTTAGATATATGAATACAAATTGTTTGTGTTAAATTTATGGTTTATGTTCAAATATTATATAATTTAAATATGTAGATATATGTTATAAAATAATACCTATATATGTTGTCAGGAGACATTACTTAATGAATATAAGTTAATTGTTTAAATTAATGTTTTAAAATTTAGATAATTTAATAAATATAGTCATTGAAAAAATCATTACACATATTTATTTAAATTAAATTAATGACATACAAATATAGAAAAAATTGAAATGTTTGTCATACAAAATTAAATAAACACTATCATATCCATAAGCACTATTAGAACAACATTTAAAAAATCTATTTGAAATTGAATTTTGAAAAAGATAAGCATTGAATTCTTGTAGTATTATTATTTTCTTATTTTGAAAATGTGCAAATGCATTTCAAATATCTATCATAAAAAATACATTGGTAAATTAATTTTTTTATAAGCTAGAGTTGTAATTTTACTTGAACTATTTCCACCAATATATTATTAAATCTTAGTTTATTAAATTTAATAGTTTTTAACATATGAAAGCATTGAATTCTCCAGTAGATCTATGACTTCAAGAATTCACTTACATAATTGGAAATAGCTACATAATATTTCAAACAACACAAATTGAATTGTTTACATAAAAAGTCATTGACTTACATAGAAGAAATAGGAACAATGTTTTTTACAAAATAGACATCAAAGTCTCTATCAAAATATTGTTCATATAAGTTAAGCAAAGATCAAAAAGTAGTATATATAATTCTTGTTTCTCTATTCTAATTATCATTCAAAAATAGTTCAAATTCTTCTATAATTTCTTCAAGAGATCCTTGTTCATATTGCTCACCATAAAATATTTCTCTCAGTAAACTAGAAAATCTACAACTTTTTGGCATGTTTTATGAAACTTTTGAGCTTTATCTTTTTTTGTATGATTTCTTCTTCTTCAAATGCTACTGTAAGATATGTTGCATCTTCAAGTTCATTAATGATTTGTTAACAATGTTGTTCAATTGATTTACACAACTTCTTAATAGGTGTTTCAACATATGTATTAGAATTAATTGAGTCCTCTCTCAATGGTGGCTTTGACACTGAATGTTTTGCTTCATATGATTCACTTATCATTGCCATTCTACAAAAAGAAAATTAGGCTAATTAATCATTAAGAATTTACAACTAAATATAAAATTCATTGTTCATCATCATCCTTAGATTATAATTATTCGACACGGGAAAGACATTTTTATAAGCATTTATATATATACATATAAAAAAAATTATTATGTAATAATGGACATTAGAATTAATGGATTGGGATGAGGCCCATAAATTGATCATATTTATGGGTTTAGATTGAAAGAGACTCTAGTTATGGAAAAGTAATAATATTGAAAACCATACATAGATATATAATTTTTATATATATTATTAAATATTTATTGTTAATTTTGTATACTTTTTATTGATTATATTTAATAAATCTTATTTATTAATTTTGACAATTTGAATAAGATTATTTTTCTTAATTATTTAATATTAATAATTATTATAAAATAATTTTAATATGAGTAAAATGTAAAATGACAAGTAATTAAAGTATATATTTATTAACAAATATTTTATATAAGTTGGGATTGGGCCTAGCTCAATTGGCTAAAGCATCCTATTGCAAGCAAGAGGTCACAAGGTCTAGTCTTCCCACCGTCCCTGTGGTACTAAAGGGCGTTCCACGCCAATGTCACCGGTCATGTGAAAAATGTTCACCAGGCGCATTGCAGTCTATAGGGGGACGGATACCCAACCAATTCCTGTAGTATATATATATATACCCGACCGATTCATGTATATATATATGTATACTACAAGAATCGGTCGGGTATTCGTCCCCCTATAAACTGCAATGCGCCTAGTGAACATTTTTCACGTGACCGGTGACATTGGCGCGAAATGCCCTCTAGTACCACAAGGATGGTGGGAAGACCAGACCTTGTGACCTCTTGATTGCAATAGGATGCTTTATCCAATCGAGCTAGGCCTAATCCCAACTTATAAAAAATATTTGTTAATAAATATATACTTTAATTACTTGTCATTTTACATTTTATTCATATAAAAATTATTTTATAATAATTATTAATATTAAATAATTAAGAAAAATAATCTTATTCAAATTGTCAAAAATAATAAATAAGAATATATATATTGCAGTTTATAGGGGGACAGATACTCGACTGATTCCTGTAGTCTTAAAAGAATATATATATATATATATATATATATATATATATTAGATTTAGTTGGAATTGATAGTTGAAATTATTGGGATAGTTAGATTTTGAAGATGGGAAAATAATGTTGAAGGTGTTGGGAATTGATTTCTTACAATACTTGAATTTTTGGGTCTAATCAAACAAACAAGTGTCTTTGAGTCTACAAGTGACTAGATATTTTGTTCTAGTTCACCTACACAAGTACAAACTTGATCTCTATGAGTGTTAACTTGAACCTCATGGATGGATATGAATTATAAGTTGTGAGAATGATCCAGTAGTTCAACTAATTGGTGGACTTTGCTTGCATCATTCTTAATTATTAATATATGAATATTTGTAAGGACTAGCAATATTTGGAAACATCTTCAGGATTTTTTTTGAATTATGAGGACCATTTTCTTCTCAATAAAACCCCTAGTTAGACCTATTTGACAAATTTGGCACAAGGATTGAGGATAACAAGAAAGTGTGCAATGGAGTTAGGTTGTTATGTGTTAATATAATGCTCTCATAAATACTTTATAGTGAAGTTGCTTAATTACTCCTAGGTTGTTCTTTGATGATTTCAAATGAAAGAGTGAATACCTTTATATATAGCAACATAGTGCATGAGTGTACATTAGTTCATATCACAAGTAGTAAAATGGTCAATGAGGTGCAAATTTAAATTTTTGATTTCAAAATTTTAAAGGTTCAAATTTGTGATTGTTAAAATGACTTGGGACACATCACATTCACAAATTTAATCTAACATAGCAAATAGGGGATCTATTGATCAATATCAAATCTTTGAGGATGAGTGATAATGGCATTGAGATATAGTGATGTCAAGAGACCCATAATTAACATGATAAATGACACTTCTAAACTAGCTACTACATTAAGGACACTATAAACAACGTGGGCCCAAACCATAGGAGAAAGGGCATGGTTATGCAATTTTCACCATTAAATGTGGCATCCACTTTGATTTATGTATTAACTACTAGGCATATTCACCTCAAAATAAAACTAGTCACCATACAAATTAAATATTTTTAACACTCAACGAATACGAGTCTACATAAAGTACACAAATATTTCTTATTTTTTGCTTATAGTGAGTGTTCCATCAAAAAGTTACAAAATTAAAAAAAAATATGAGTAGCACTTGTTCCTTATTTAAAATAGCATTAATAAAAATTATCCTCAAAAATAGTAAAATCAAAGAGGAGAAGGGTGAGAGAGTATGCATGATATGGAAAGTGGTAAAGCTCTAATTATGTCAAAATGATAGATTCCTACCATGTGAATAGGATTAGTTAAGCTCCCTTGTCTTGGGACAGGTGTTTCATACACCTTACAACTCTAATGGTCAATTTATTAGTTATGCGTAAGCCCTTATTAAAATGGGATGAATGTTCCCACAATACTGGTTTATAATTTTTGGCCAAACTGGACACTCAACTGATTTTTTCTAACTAAATCTTCACTTTCGGGCACCTATAGTGGCTAAACTGTGAGGAATTTGAAGATGATGCAAACTAGTGATTTGTGACATTTTGTCTGTAGATTCTAAATATTTTTTTTCAAAATTTTTGGAAGCAGATTGTACTTCTTTTTCCATCTCCTTCGAAAACTAGTTTTTTTTAATAAACAACATTTTTAAGGAGTGACGCTCATCGTATAACACAACTTTTTTTCAATGAAGGATAAAATTCTAATTTTTTCAAATTTAGATTTGTAACTACGATATATAGTGTTTGCAATTGGTTTCATAGTGTTTTATTGAATATTTTTTCCTTAATCAAGTTTCAAAGTCAAACCAATTACAATTCAGACATAGGCGGATCGTATAATGCGTAACTTTTTTTGTATGTATCAAAATTCAAAAAAAAATTGTTGTATCAAGGACTTCAATATCTGGTATATTGATATATATATATATATATATATATATATTTGATAATATTCTATTTTTCCACATGTGCAGAACAAAGAGTTTGATTTTCGGTGAAAAACCTACATTCACATGAAATAAAAAATAAATATAATAATTAAATTAAATTTATAATTTAAAATTATACTTTTTGGGAAGCTTATAATAAGGACTACATACTTACAAAAAATAAATTTTAAATGAATTCATTTGATCCCCTAAAAGGTAAATCAAAAGTGGTTTTTTATCAGCATTTTGATAGGTGTAAAGGAGACTCCGTTATAGGTATGGTTTAAAACTAGCAGGGTTCTATCCAAGGGGGTTTGATCTAAGGTGGTTTGACCAAACCCTGTTCAATTAGAATCCTTGAAATGGAACTTTTCAAGGCTTAAATCATTATATTTTCTAAAATATGTGATTTCAGCAAAAATTAGGATCTCCCAGAAATTGTAAACCAATATTGTGGGATCACATGTGACACATGTCACTTTAAATTAGTTTGATTTTTCATGTGTGATGTAATATATGACATGTATAAGAATTTGTAAGAGTGTCAAATATAAAGAGAAGTGTCAGAGTATCTTATGACATTATAAGATGTGTAAGAGATCTTAGGATGATTTTATGACATGTAAGAGCATGTAGGAGGGAGCTATAACGCCCCACCAAAGAAATATGGTTTTCATTCAACAATTGCATTTACTAATTACTTAAACTCAAAGTGAATAAACAAGAAATGTTTTGTTATCAAACAACATAGACATTCATGCATTTGATTTAAGAGGAGAGACAAAATTTAGAAAGAGATGGAACCTGAAATCAACGCTGGTTGAAACGAAGACCTAGTGCCGAGACCAATTTCCTATGACAACAACAATCCACTTCTTCCAAATCCTTAATCACTTCTTAAACTATTTTCCCCAAACCATTTTTTTTGAAACCATCACAGAATGCAAGTATTCTCTAGAAATTTTCTTGCAAACCAAGTTTTTCCTTTTCGAAAACCCCCAAAAATCAATAATCCATTATAGTGCCTATCTCCCAACATAACAATTATTTTTCAAAAAGAAGCTATTAGATTTTTGAAAACAAAAATCAAATAAAAATCTCACAAAACAACAAGTTTCTATTCTACAAATAGTTTGAAGTTACGCATGTGCTCTGAGACAATCTTTTTCTATCTTTTTAATTGTCTTTACTGCTTATCCATTATCACCTTCTGTTTTTATTATTTTATTTTATATTGTAATATTTTCCAAATTTTTAATTTATTATAATCCCATTATTAATAATAAATATATTCATATTTAGTTATAAAAATACTTTATAACTTAATAATTTAATTTAATAAATTAATTAACCAAGAGCAACATATATATCTATTTATCAACATGTCTTAATTAATAATTTATTTAATTCATCAATTAATCAAACAACATTATTAAAAAAATTTAATTTAAACAACCAAATATCAATAATAATCACCTAAGCATAACCAAGGTCAAAAATGAGAACAACTGACCACAACAACAGACAATACTGATGGGATAACCAACTGGATACTCATCCTCTTCAGGATGATGGCTAGGGTAGGAACCATATGTTATCTTCGTTCAACAATTTCCATTGGGTTTAGGGCACGCTCAAACCTGTCAATTCAGGTGGAGTCGATGCCTGGTACCTACAACTAGCAACACTCAAAACAGTCGAGCATATATATAAAAACATAAAATCAAACACACCATGAAAGGAAGTCACAACATAGCAAGGTACTCATGAATGAGTAATGTGACACTGTCCCTTTCACCAAAACACATCAAACAAGTAGAGTTGTTGGCACAAGAAATGATGGAAAATATTGAAAATCAATTTTTTTGATATTTTTATGTTTTTTAGAGGTCTTTGAAATAGAATTTGGGGTTGAAATTGCTATCAATCCTTTGAATTAAATAGCTAAAGGAATTTGATTTAAGGTACTAAAATTAGATCCACAAGCCTAATTAAATACATTTTTCTGAGGATAATCCCAACATTTAACAAATGACAAATTATAATTTAATGTTTTAGGTTATGTGTTCTAGATCTAGTGATCTGAGACTCATACACCCCTCTGGGCGTATGGGTCCCACCTAGGTCTCGAGGCCTAATTTTAAACATTGCATTGAACTTAACACTTCTTAGAGTTTGTGTCCCATGTTTAAGACATTAGGACTCATACGCCCAACCTAGCATATGAGTCTCGCTTTAACCAGGACCTATTAAATCAAATTCTTGGTGGGATTTTATTATCCTAGATTTGATGTTGGCTTGTGGTGTTGTAATTTTGAGAAATTTGGCATAAACAATTATAAATACAAGCTTATTTCACATAATTTCTCCTATCAATTTTCATGAGCATGTGTGATCTAGCAATTCAAGTATTCATACAAGAGTTTACAAGAGCATTCAAGAGATGATTATCAAGCATCATGTCAAAGTCTTCATGCATCATGTGTGTTTTTGAGCTAACATTTATGATGTAGGTTTTCATGATTCAAGCAAGCATTCAAAGAAATTATCTCATATCAAGATCAAGATTCAAGATCGACATCCATTGGAGCCATTTTACATAAGTTTGTAGCCTTCATTTCAAGGGTTTGGTGAGTTACAATATTACATTTTTTCATTCATCATTCCTTCATGCTATTTCATTTCATTTCAAGGTCTAATTACCAAAATGGGGTTTGACCAAGGCAAACCCCTATTCCCTAACACAACAACATTTTTTTTCCTCTTGATGTGTGATTGCAGATTTAGGTGAATTGGAGCTTGAAGATCCTTTTAAGACAAAGTTGCAAAAGTTATCAAGAAGTTGTCATCTTCACATAAATTCACCTATAGGCCAGAATTTAGAATTTCAGACTTGGAGACCAAACAAGACAAAAGCTACAAAAAATCACTAGAGGATACAAAAGTTTCAGTCAAACCCTAATACTGGGACTAAATAGTCCCTCTAGGCATATGAGTCCCAGTATACCTCTTT
The DNA here is from genome assembly GCA_007258455.2 of Sequoia sempervirens. NCBI lineage: Eukaryota > Viridiplantae > Streptophyta > Pinopsida > Cupressales > Cupressaceae > Sequoia > Sequoia sempervirens. Next base: position 34,821 of record VDFB02161516.1, on the reverse strand, counting down.
TTACAAGTTTTATATAGATCCTAATTTGTCAACAGAAGATTCCAAATTATGCCTAGATTCTTGTAGTAGGACTAAATCATCCAACCTAATGTATGAGTCCTAATGCACTTCAAAAAGAAGAATTTCAAAGTTGCAAACCTTGTTTGGATTCCACCATTCTTCTAGGTACCTTTTTGTTTGATTCCAGTTTGTTAATTTGTTTTCATGTTCTCAAGTTTCTAGGGTTTAGTGCATTAGAGTTTGCATTTATCCTTTGAAGCTTCATTTAATGGTGAACCCCCCATTTAATCAAACCTAAGGAAATCTCCTAGTAGTAGTCCCTTCCCTCAAATGATTCACTTGGTTGAGGGATCTTGGTTTCCTAATGAACTAAAGTGTGAAATAGGTCCCCAAGGTTAAGTTCCATCTCCAAAAAGGTGGAACCCTATTTCCTTTTGTTTAGGAGGTGTAAAAGAAATTTGTAAAAAATTGCTTGACTATGATAGAACTCTAAAACTCCACCATTATGCACAACTCAAATCCATCAAACATGAAAAAATGAACATGAAGACACATAATGGGGTGATCCCACAATAATGGGTTACAATTTTTGGCCAAACTTGACATTAAAATCAAGATTTTTCACTAGACATTCACGTTCTTATAGCTATAGCAGCTAAACCATTAAGGTTTTGAAGGTGAATCAAACTATTTATTTGTTAGATATTTTGTGTAGATTCTAATTATTATTTTTTAAAAAAATTAAAAAATAAATTGTGAATCATTTTATGTAATTTTTAATAACTTATATTTTTTACTAATCAGCATTTTTAAAAAGTGATGTTTACTTCGGCCCACATAACTTTTTTTATAGATAGGATACAATTCTAATTTTTAAAAGATAATTTTTTCACACCAATATCTAGGGGATGGATATTTTTTCATAATTTTTTGTTACATATATTTTTTTTAATTAATTTTTCAAGTCAGCGTAATTATAATTTGGACAAAGGTGTACTTCGGCATGCATAACTTTTTTTGTATTCATTTGAATTAACTTATTCTTTTTTTTTTGGAATAAGGACATCAATACCTAGTGGACATGTATTTTTTATAAAAAAATTTCTCTATTTTTCTATTTTTTTGTATGTGTGAAATAAAGAACTTGGTGTTCATTGAAAATCCTACATTCACAAGAAATAAAAAATAAATATAATAATCAAATTAAACATATTTAAAATTATACTTTTTGGGAAGCTTATAATAAGGGCTGCAGGCTTACAAAAATAAATTTTAAATGAATTCATTTGATCACCCAAAAGGTAAATCAAAAGTGGTTTTTTATCAGCATTTTGATAGGTGTAGAGGAGACTCGATTATAAGTATGGTTTAAATCTAACAAGGTTCTATCCAAGGGGGTTTGATCTAAGGGGGTTTGATCAATCCCTCTTTAATTAAAATAATTTAAATGGAACCTTTAAAGTCATAAATCATTGTATTTTCTAAAAATATGTGATTTCAGGCAAAAATCAAGATGTCCCAAAAAGTGTAACCCATTATTGTGGCAGCACCCAATGGCATACCCTAAAATTTCCTTATGGGAAATAAAACACAACCAATTTTCTTTTGAAACAAGCTGCTAACACCTTACCACACCTACCAAGCAAGCAAATTACAGGTATTGGATGCCATTGCATGAGCAGTATCATCATCGACATGCAGCTTGTATGAATGGAGAAGGGACAACTTAGGAGGTTTAATTTTGACACATACATCACGTAAGGGAATACCTACTAGGAGGGTGCTTCCCTAGATCTATTACAAGAGGGAGAAGGTCCCATCTAACTGAAAAGGGAAAAACCCGAACATGATTACAACCACTTCCCATGCTAAAAGAATTATTCTAAAAGGACCTATAATTAACTCACATTTACTTGCAAGAATCAACTCACTATGTATCCAAAATAAATTTATCTCTCTAATACAAGCCTATCATGGAAAAATTAAAAATTCTAATAAAGAATCTCTTGAATGGTGGGAATAAAGTGTTATCCTATTTTAAAACCATTGTAACTTATTATAATGTTGTTAGCATCTTTGTGATTAAATGTATTTGAGTTCCTCTTTTAGGGATGCTATACATAAGTCATTCAAATTAGATTAGACATATGTACACTTACTAAATTGAGTCCAGATGATAAGCGTTGAAATCGTTTAAATATATTAAATGGCCAAAACCCTTGAAAAATGAGCAATGTATTAAGTATTGATCATATATGTATACCTCGCTCGATTGCAACAATTTGATCGCATTCCTATTTTTTAAAATATGCATATTATGAATATACATAGATTGAACCATACTATTTTTATAATTAGTTAATAATATTATTCCTATTAAACTATTAATGTTGTTCAGGTAATCAAGTTTATTACTCTTTAACCAATGGCTTAGTAATAGTATTATTGTTAAGATAAAACAAGGATACTATTTTTATTACTATTCAATAACTTAGTAATAAAATTAGTATCTAGATATAATTTAGTCATTAGCGATAGCATTACTATTAACAATTAAATCCCAATAAACTTTCATTAGTTAATCAACAATTTAATCTTTAAGAATATTATCACTATTGTTCAATTAGCCAAGCAATAATAATATTAGTACTTAATCTTTGTCTACACAATATTACCATTATTTCACCCATCGAATCCATTGTAATTCTATTTACAATATTTAATCACAATTCAAACATGTCTATGATATTGTCTTCTCCCTAAACAATATTAATCTTAATTTATACCAACAATTACTTAGTGATAATAGCACTATTGTCTCATCTATCATTTGGACATTAAAAATACTATTATTTGAAATAAACTTACACCTCAACAATATTGTTATTATGCAAGCAATAAACCATTATGAATGGGAATTATTATCTATTAGACAACATAAATTTATTAATGGTTAGGACACATTATTGTTTACTTTTCAATTAATTTTATATCTTATTATTAATAAATCAACCAATAATTATTAAGGACAACCATATGGGAGTTTACTCCTCTATTTAAACTTTAGTAGCATCATTGTTATACAATTAACACAATGATCATAGTGATTCCCATATTATCATTTAATTGTTCAATCAATACTAATGATCATATTTGCTTAAATTTAACTTAAATAGTAATATTACTTTCATTTAATCATCATTCAAAAGTAATTTTATTGATCAATTATTGATTTTGTCATAATAATAATATTATTATTTAGTCATCAAAATTATAGCAACAATGTAATTATTTGCTTAACCATCTAGTCATAGAAATTAATGATATTATCATATAGCCCATGATTAAATCTGAATACTAATGAGATGAGGATTAATTGATGCTTGTCATCCATGATAATACCCTTATTATTGTTGTTTTTAAACTTGCAATTAACCTTAGTACTATTGTTTGATTAATGACTAGCTGGTGATCTATTATTTGATCATTAATGAGCTTGAACAATAACAATATTATCATTTGAATCACAAATAAGAATTAGCATATGTGTGTATATATATATCTCTTAAGCATGATTAAACATTAATATCCTATTGATGAAATGTGCCACTCTCCCTTGTTCATTTATAATGAATAAAATTTGATTATTAATTTGACAAGTGTACCGTTTAACTCCATTCCTCGAACATGAATTTATTGATAAGGATATTTAGTGGTCAAATTAATCATTACATGGGGAGTATTACATCGCACAACCTCTACCTACATGTTGCATGCAATTGTGTATACATTGCTTATGTTGTAGCACATTATTCTTCCTACTTAGACAATTAATAAGGAGATGAATGACACATTTATTCTCAGTAGTTACATATATATATGATTATCTGAAATAGTGATAATATGATTATCTGAAACTGATATATATATGATTAAGATAGGAGAACTAAGTTTGAAACTAGAGTGAGGCCGATAATATTACTTCCTAATGGTGTCTTGAAGGAAGTATTGATACTCTCAAAATGTAACATATATTTATTATTAAATGAATTGTATGTCCTATAACATTTAAGAAAGGAAGAACCCATTTATGAATATACATTTAGTTGTGTATCATCCAAATCCTCTTTATTGTGGTGACGATACTGTTGAGATAAGTGTTTTTCTCAACCCATTTTAGCGGTGGATGACTAATTGAATGCATGAAGGAGATTTTGCATGCAATGCATATTTTTAGTTAGCGGTGGATTGAAGGTGGTTGCTTTGTTTGTAACTACCGTCAACAGTTAACTAGCTACTTGAGTGGTAGTTGTTATATATCTACCAGTTGATACAATTAGTTCAAACTTAGCTTTACACTTTGAGTTGGATTTGAATATTGCATGTTATGAAGCCTTCTATTTGTTGCTATTGTTTATTATTAAATATTCTATGCCTTGGAGTATTGTAGAGATTGGAAATTTGATAATTTATGAGACACCATTATGATGCCAACATTATCCCAGTTTTGTTGAAGATTCGTGAACACCTAGAGAGGCTTAGTGTTGATATTGTATTGTAATTGTGTTGGGTGAAAATTATGTAATCAACTTTTCGATAGATTACACAACTAGGATTTCAACCACAACTATGTGAGATATGAATCTCTCCTCTCAGAAAAGTGGAGGCACCCTTCTTACAATTAGAAACCAAATAGAGTATTTACAAAATATGTACAATATTTACGAAGTGGGGGGTGCGTGTCACATTCATCATTCTCTCTTTTTTCAGAGAAGATGTGTATAATGCTTCACATCTGAAAATGTTCTTTATTCAAAGTACTAGAAACTTACCAAAACCAATACAAATGATTCCCTATCTTGGCAAAGCACAACTTAGAGGTATAAGATAAGATTATAACAAAAGAATAATGGAAACAAGGCTCACGAAGGCGCAAAGTCGTTTCGTAGTCTTTTCAACTGTAGATCTGTGAGAACAATATAGTTTGTTGCATTAGAAGCATAAAGTCTTCTTAGATGCAACAATTCATTCGAACAACATGAAAGATTACAAGCTCAAAGTCTTGTAGATCTTTCAACCAAAACATTAAAACATAAACACAAATTCAAGTTAGAAATGTGACACAAAGTCCACAAGAATCACTTGAAGTCCTTCAGATTTCATAAACTAATCACCACCAATCTCAATCAAATTCAAGAGATAATCGATCCAACACAAAGTCTGGTATGCAATTTCTTCCTTTATTTATCAAATTTAGATTCACAAAACATGAACACAAAGTTTCACAATTTTTTGAAAATTGAGCAACACTTTGTTGCAAAAACTAAAGGCCCCCATTACAATAGAAATCCCTCATATTTATAAAAGAGAGGGAAGAGTAAATCTAGGAAAGTTATGTGAGCTAATTTAGGAAAATCTCACCTAACTTTGACTAAAGTCAAAATGTAATTTGTTTTCATGGAACTACATCTCGGATATTAGTGTAATTACATTTTGCAAAATGACATTTAAGATGTCAAAAACTATTTACAAGATGCACAAAGGGACATATCTAAAAGTCTAACACTGGAGATCAGGAATCTTCATGGTTCCTTGCTTGGGCGCAGAAGTCTTCATATTTCTTCCTGGTCTTCTGCATGAATGTGTCATTTGGAAGAACCATGATCAAAGGACATTAGCTTCGGGATCACTTGACGAGATCTAGAGAGAAACTACAAGGATGGTGAATCAATAGGCATTAGCAGAAAAAGTAGCATTAGGAAGCGTGAAGTGAGAAACGATGTTGAGCAAGCGTGGAACGAGCAACTAGGCATGGAAAACAATGCAAGAGCGAAGAAACGAGGTCCGAAATGGAAATAGAGCAAGTTTGAAGAGACTAAGTTAAAAATTGCCAAAAGTGTAAAGGTGCTAAAATTCAGCACCATTGCACAAAAAATGACTAAGTCTAGAAAAAGTGCAAAGGTGCTAAAATTCAGCACCATTGCACAAAAAATGACTAAGTCTGAAAAAGTGCAAAGGTGCTAAAATTCAACACCATTGCACAAAAAATGACTAAGTCTAGAAAAAGTGCAAAGGTGCTAAAAATAATGCCATAGTAAAAAATTGGCTAAGTCTGGAAACAATGTGTAAGAGTGCACTTTTTTAGCACTTCTGCACATTTTTGAAAAATCACTTTTATGCAGTGGCACTAATTTTTGGCACCCCTGCACTTTCAACACTTAGCCACAAATTTGAATGAGTTAGAGCACACTTTTTAGGCACAACTGTATCTTTCACAATTTAACTAAGTATGATCAGTGAGACTTCACGAAGGAGCTCGTTTTGAAGGTCTTCGCAAGGTGAACATAGGGGGATGTTCAAATTGACTATTTGAATCTTTGGAATGCACTTCGAGGTGGATTGAAAATCACCTCATTTTGTGTGCTTGAACTTCACGAACCTAGGAAACAGACAAGTTTCGTAGGGGCGTTATCTGTGGAATGAGCACTGCTAGATTCCGTGATAACAAATTTTTTGTTACTAATAATACAAAGTACTATGCTTTTGGTGTGTGGGGTTTTTTATCTGGAAAGGTTTTCCCCACGTAAATCTATGTGTTATGGTATTATTATTTTATGCATATGTTTGAATGTGTTTCATTCACTGTAACAGTTTAAGGATTTGTATGAATTTGCACTATCTCCCCCACATCTAGATTAGTGTTGGAATCATTGTTCTACACCTTTGCTTCCTTTCAGTTGGTATCAGAGCCTGGCCAGTTTTGGTCCTATTGTTTGGATAACGGGTTTTTTGTACTGATCTTTGTTTGAGTGGGAGTCTTTGCAGAAGTCTTTCAAAATCTTGTTGTAGAAAGAAAAAGATGGCAAACACATCCAATAGAATCAAGATGGATAAGTTTAATGGCTGCAACTTTGAGTTATGGAAGTTGAATATGGAGGGTATGCTTATGGATAGAGATTCATGGGTTGCAATATTCGAAACAAAACCAACCAATATGACTCAGGAAGAGTGGGATCTGAAGGATCAAAAAGCCAAGGGTTTGGTTAGACTTTGTTTAGCTAATGCAGTGCTCCTGGATGTCCATGAAGAGAAGACTGCAAAATCTCTTTAGAAGAAGCTTGGAGATGTTTATCAGGCTAAATCCCTGTTAAACAAGTTATTCCTGCAAAATAAATTGTATTCTTTAAAGATGGAAGATGGAGGGTCCATTGCAGATCACCTAAATGCATTTAACATGTTGATTGCTCAGTTGGGTTTTGTTGGTGACAAGATTGAAGATGAGGATCGTTGCATCCTTCTATTATGTTCTTTGCTAGACTCATGGGATCACTTGGTTATGGCTGTTGGAAGTAACACCACCAGTTTCAAAATGGATGATGTGGTTCCATCACTGTTGTCTAAAGAAATGCAGAGGAAATCTTCTAAGATGGCCAAGGAATCCCTTACTATTCATGGTAGACCTAAAGAGAAAGGAAATAAAAAGGACAAGTCAAGATCAAAATCTTTGGGGAGATCTAAGTTTTCTGGCAAGTCCAAGGCAAAATGTTGGAACTGTGACAAATCTAGTCATTTTCATAAAGATTGTAAGGAGTAGAAGAAAAAGAAAGGTAAAAAGAACTCTAATTTTGACTCTGATAAATCCTCTCAGGATGATGCAAATGCTTTTTTTGTAGCCTTGGCAACACATGCATCAAAAGATATGTGGTTAATAGACTTAGGTGTTTATTTCCACATGACCTCGCATAGGGGTTGGTTCTCAAAGTATGAAGAGTAGATGGTGGGAAGGTGTATTTGGGTGACGACTCTCATCTGAAGATTGTTGGCCATGGAAGAATCAAGATTAGATTCCCTAATGGTAGAGTGAAGGGGATTGATGGTGTGCTACATATCCTAGGTTTGGCATGAAACCTTCTTTCTGTGAGTAAGTTGATTAATGAGGGTGTACAGGTTGTTTTCTCGAATGGAGGATGTAAGATGACAAGAAGATCTATGGTGTTGGCTAACCTTGGGTGAACATCAGACATGCACTATTTAGTGTAATAGTTCTTTCAAATGATATTCCAAAGAAAATTCCTTTGGATTCTTCATCCTCACCATCAGATCTAGCAATGAAGAAGTCTATTGTTTGTACATCTAATGGTCATGCTTTCAGGGTACCTAAGGGTGCAAATGCTTTGGAGATGAAGCTTCCAATGGAGAAGACAATGTTATAGCACCCAAGACTCAGTTATATTGGTGATAAGGGTCTGAGAGCCCTAAAAAATAAAAGCCTTGGGTATGTGCGGGATCATCATGAAAAAAATAGGCCCTTAAGTGACAATGAAAATTCAGAAAAATCAGAGTTAGACAACTTGACGTAAAAATTTGAATAAGTTATCTATATTATTTCAAAAATATGTAAGAATAGAATATGTGGAAAATTGAATGTAGTTTCTAAACTACTAGGTTTATTTAAAAAAAAAATATCTATTTGGTGAAAGTTTGAAATTTCAATGCAGTAGTACTTAAATTTCAAGGAAAAATAAGAAGTAGGTGTCCGACCACCCTAACCACAATAAAATGATAATATTTTTTTATAAGATTTTAAATATAAGTAGAGGAATCATGTCGGATGTGATGCATATTTTTTGTAATTTTTTCCAACTAAATAATTAATTATGAATTTTTTATTACAACTTTTAAAAAATATAAAACTCGTATGTTTGACCACCTTAACTGAAAACTTCATGAAACTCTTTTTTTAATCCTATAGTATAAACAAAATATGCATGTTTTGGATTCAAAAAATGTGATACCATTTGAAAGCTATAGATGTTTTTCAATCAACCTATCAATTAGGACTTGAGTCGTAATTCTAATAGAAAATGAATAATAATAATTTATTAAATTCAAAGTAAAGCATAATTTATATTGGTGGAAAGCTGAGAATCTCCTTTACAAACCCTTTTGTTTCATCAATTTTGGGTTAAAAAAAGTCATTAGCCACATGGGCGAAGTCTAGAAAAACAAGGTAAGTTGTTAAACACGTTTTTTTTGTTGACTTCTTAGGATTGGCATGTCCTAGCCAAATTCCAAAGCAAGCCCAAGACTAATCCGTAGGCATTAAATTTTGTGTCAGAGATATTAGATATTCGATTCAAATCAGATATCCAATTTGTTTTATATATGATTTTAAAAAATGTTATACAGTTTATAATATAAGATTTAAAAAATGCAATAAATAGTTTATAGTTTATTTTAATATATCTAGTTTAGAATATACAATATAATTTATAATTTAATATATAAGGGTAGTGCACAAAGATGGTTCCCAAAAAGGGGACTTAAGTGGACAACTTTTTTCTGAAATCAGGAAATACTGACCTTGGACGTGAAATTGAGGATAGTTACACTCAAAATTTTGAGATGGAATAAAAACAAGGATCGAAGTGCTTCGAGTCTACTTTCTAAACTACTAATTTATTTTGAAAATAGTTGAGATTAAGGGGTTCAAAAGAGGGATGTACAAAAATTGGTGTTGTTTTTGTTAGAAAAACATAACATAACAACTCTTGTACAACCCTAGCACGGTGAAAATTTTTGTAGTATTTTTAAAATTGCTACGGTTAGAAGTTAGCTAACAGTATGTAGTTGATGCACGATTTTTTTGATAATTTTTTAATGAATATTTGATTTTTTACTAATTTTCTAAGTGGGCACTTCCTAAAAAGTAGAATTTTGGTCATGCCCCCCTACAAATTTTGGAAAGTAAATGATTTTTTTTTAAATTTATAGAATCGAGTCTAGTTTCTAAAGATTAATTTATTTGAAATTTCGATGAACGATTAATTTATAACAAAAAAACACCAAACATTGCTTTTGGGCAAAAAAGAGACATAAAACCAAAAGAAATTATGGATGAAAGGTTTAACATTGTCAAAAAGTGAAAAAAATTACATTGTTGGATAGCTAAGAGAGAACCTAACATTACCCATGTGTTCGATTTTGTCGATATTGAACCAAATGCAATCCTGACAGTGAGCACAAACCTGATTATGTGAAAAATTGTAGAATTTGCAAAAACATGTCTCTGGTCGTTGGGAATGCCCTCTAAGCCTTTGGGTTGGTATTCCAAGGCAAATACCAATGCTAAGGCTCGGGGATTCCCAAAGAAAAATATAACATGAGTGTGTTATAATGCGCTCACATTATATCTTAGCTTTGACATGGTTTTTTGCTTTTCCGGGAAGCATATCAAGCAAGACATAATGCAAGCACGTTATAATGCACTCATGTTATGTATTCCTTTATGCTAAATTCCACTCTATTAAAGGTATGTATGTATGCATGCTTGTATGTATGTATGTATGCATGTATGTATCAACGCATGCATATTGTATGTATGCCTATATGTATGTAAGATTGTATCTACACATGTATGTATGTATGTATGCTTGTATGTATTTGTGTGTCTTTAGAGGGAGGGAAAATTTTAAGAGAGAGAGAGAGAGTTGTCTAGGTAGGGTGGGATGGGGAGAGGGAGAGAGAGAATTTGGAGAGAGGGAGAGGGGTGGAAGTGAGAGTTTAAGAGAGAGGGAGTGGGAGAGAGAGGGAGTGTGAGTGAGAGACATGAGAGAGGGAGAGGGTGTGGGAGGGAGTGACCTAAGAGAGGGGGAGAAAGAGGGGGGTGGAGTGAGAGGGACTTATCTAGGTAGGGTGGGAGGGATAGATAGAGAGAGGGGGGAGAGAGAGAGAGTTACTTGGAGGTAGGTTTCCAAAGGGAGAGACTTGAGAGAGAGGGGGGGTGGGATGGAGAGACCTACAAGAGAGGGAGAGGGGGTGGAAGTGAGAGCTTAAGAGAGAGGGAGTGGGAGAGAAGGGGTTGGAGTGAGAGGGACTTAGCTAGGTAGGGTGGGAGGGATAGAGGGAGGGAGA
>VDFB02161516.1:0-22705 GCA_007258455.2 Sequoia sempervirens | reverse complement strand
AGGGAGAATGGGAGAGAGGGAGATAGAGTGGGTTTAGGGTTTAGGGAGAGAGGGAGGGAGATAGAATTAAGGTATAAGGGTAGAAGGGAGAGAGATAGAATTAGGGTAGAGGGTATAGGAAAAGAGAAAATAAATCTATAAAAAAACCAACTTTCTCATAATGGGCGAGAGCGTTCTGAAGAAGTAGAGACATGACCATATTAGCAAGAAATAACGTGCTCGCGTTATAATGCAAGTGCATTATAATGTTTCTCATGGCCTTTTATAATGTTTTCCTCCTAAAACAAACCACTTCAACTTCCAAAACTAACATTTGAAAGAGGTGACTGTTGCTCTCCCTCTTTAATACATTTTTACAATCCTTCATGCTATTTGTTAATTTGACAACTTAGCACTTTTTGCACATTTTTAAAATTCTATTACCTAGACCCCTAAATACTATTGAAAAATGACCAATTACATTAGCACATGGTCTTATAGACCTTAAATTAAGAAAAAATTCCTCCAAAACTATAATCTAGACCTTATTCAACCTTAAATGGATTAACAACTTTAAATGGTGCTCCTGCACCAACTCCTCCCACATTGATAGCACCAATTTAAAATATTTTGGTTTTCATCTATATTTCTAAATTACCTCATTAGTAAAGCTACCTCATCACCTATGTTGTCTATTTATGAAACCTTGAATGACATATATTTCATTTATTTTAATCAATACATTTTTGAGGAACTAATATTCGTCTCATTACCATGCTACAGGTAAAATTATCCCCCATGTCAAAGAAACAAACAAGGAAGAAACTAACAGATGAAGATCTCTAAACCTTCAAAGAAAAGGAGAGAGAATAGTTGAGGGAATATTGTGAAAAGAAGAAATTGGAAATGATTGATGAAAACAAGCCAATTGAAGAGGAACCTCAACCGTTAAAAAGAGAACAAAAATTGGCAACAAAAAGGGAACGAATATGAAAGTGTCATGCTAGGACATATGCAAATACCATAGTTTGAGACACACCCTATACCGCAAGTGAATACGAAGGGACACCATTAAGCACAAGCGAATATGGAGGGACACAATCTGCTGCAAGTGAATATGGTTGGACACCATCCACTACATCTCAAGTTGAGAGTGCATCATCACTTGGATTTAACAAAGAAGGTATGCCATCACTACAACAGAATAGGCAAATAGCGCTGAATTTTAGTGTATTTCAGTCCACGAATTGGGTGAGCTAGCCTACACTAAACTCAGCGTAAACAGGCATGGTCACCTCGGTGCCGAATTTTATGCTGAATTTTGTATTGGACGTAACTTTGGAATTAGCGCCGAAATTAGCATTGTAGTTAGCACTAGAAAATCACAGTGTCCCCATTAGCACCTAAAATAGCGTCAGGAAATAACACCAAAAATAGCACCTCTATTCATGCCTAAAATAGCGCTGGGAAATAGCATTGGAAATAGTGCCTAAATTAGTGCCTAATTAGGCTTCTGGTTTTGCTTCTATGTCTACTCCCATTTTTGCTTCTAGTTTTGCTTCTAGTTTTGCTTCTGGTTTTGCTTCTAGGTTTAGGGAGAGAGGGAGGGAAAGAGAGTGGGAGAGAGGGAGGGAGAGGGAAGAAGAGGGAGAGAGTGGGAGAGAGGGAGAGAGAGGGAGATGGAGTGGGTTTAGGGTTTATGGAGAGAGGGAGAGAGAGAGGGAGAGGGAGAGAGGGAGAATGGGAGAGAGGGAGATAGAGTGGGTTTAGGGTTTAGGGAGAGAGGGAGGGATATAAAATTAAGGTATAAGGGTAGAAGGGAGAGAGATAGAATTAGGGTAGAGGGTATAGGAAAAGAGAAAATAAATCTATAAAAAAACCAACTTTCTCATAATGCGTGAGTACGTTCTGAAGAAGTAGAGACATGACCGTATTAGTAAGAAATAATGTGCTCGTGTTATAACGCAAGTGCATTATAATGTGAGCGCATTTTTTCTTGCTCTAAAAATGGTAAAAAAAACACAATATACCCATGATGTCGGCCCACATTCTGCAAGTTCTCTTGGTTCTACGTGTGCTTCAACAAAAAGTAGCTTTTTGGTGAGTGAGTGAAGTGTGCATGCATGATTTTTAGATTCCACCACCTTTGCATGAAATAGCAGAGTTTTCACGTTGAAAGGCATATACTATCAATTCAAGTTTGAATTCTAGTGATAATTGATATACAATTGAAGTTTGGAGGGGAACAAAATTTTGAAAAAATCAAATTGTCGAGGAGTTTGAGGAAATAAGAAGCAAAGGCTACATAATTGGGTAGAACTCCTCCATTTGAAACTCTGGTTTTTTAGGTATGTGAAGTCTTTACACATTTTCTTTCATTCTATTATGGCTTTCTTTCATTTTTGTTGTTTTGCATGTTGATCATTGTTTGTTTGTCATGTTACGACCTTAGGTTGTCAATGGAAATTTTAAATTACACAATTATATACACTTTCCAATTACATTTTTAAACCACATATCTTTGAGGCATTTTGTTATTTTAAAATTGACTTACTTTGTGTATGCTTCCAAAGCTTTCATTAACATTTATACAAACTAGTTGATTGCCTTGTCTATGCTACCAAATTTTCCATACATGTCTCTAAAAAATTGAAATATACTCCTGATGTAGTAGGGGAGGCTTGCAACACATAAACACACAACTCCAATATGCAAACATAGTTTTTAATTTACAATTTCACCAGGACCTCTTCATTCAGCAAATTCACACTATTCCTTGTAGCATATCAAAGTCACTCAATTGGGTATAATTCCACTCACACAACCTTTCAACTCACAACACAACACACATCGAGGACCCATTACAAATATTTTCAACATATCCAATAATCACCAATGCTTGTTTTGTACCAAACTACACAAATTAGGCTTTCTAAGCTTTTAAGGGCCCAAATTAGCCCACTTTTACAAAGGGACCACCTTAAAAACTTGTCCAAATCTCCTAAAACCTTGGGGAAGCACTTTAGATTTGGCAAAACTTCAAATTCCATCATTATATTGTAGATATTCAATCATTTACCACCCAAACCATAAAACCCTCTCCCTAGGCTTATAAACCCTAGGTTTATTGAAAGTAGCACTTGCCAAACACTCCAAAACTTGAAAAATATTCAAGAAATCCTAAAATACCCTACTCATGCTCAATCTAACATAAAATAATGCTTCCCAACTTAGAAAATAAATTTCACTCACCAAAACCTCATTTTTCTTAAGGAAAACTCAACATTTCCTCATAGGGTTTGACAACCAATCCACTTCCAAACCTCCCCTACTCTAGTTCAACATTTCACCACCAAAAATCTATTGTTTCCAATCCATCCCATCGAGTTAAAATCCTTACAGTAGGTGGGATGGAGTTAATAAATGTTTGAGGTTTACAAACTTACAAGAAACCTTGTTTTAGCCGGTTAGAGAAATCTGAAGATAAATCACACAAAACTTAATGGAAAAAACTCAAAATGGATTCAAATGAGAGAAGAAACAATATAATATGCTATTCCACAAGAAAATAAATCAAAAATATGTTGTATGGCCTATACCAACTGCTGCTATATTGGAAAATACATAAAAAATGGAGAAATTCTAAGTTTTATTATTCAAATTCTGCTTTCCAATCCAAGGATTACCCTCCATGCGAGTTTCTCATGGCCTTTTATAATGTTTCCCTCCTAAAAATAACCACTTCAAATTCCAAAACTAACATTTGAAAGAGGTGACCGTTGCTCTCCCTCTTTAATACATTTTTACAATCCTTCATGCTATTTGTTAATTTGACAACTTAGCACTTTTTGCACATTTTTAAAATTCTATTACCTAGACCCCTAAATACTATTGAAAAATGACCAATTACATCAGCACATGGTCTTATAGGCCTTAAATTAAGAAAAAATTCCTCCAAAACTATAATCTAGACCTTATTCAACCTTAAATGGATTAACAACTTTAAATGGTGCTCCTGCACCAACTCCTCCCACATTGATAGCACCGATTTAAAATATTTTGGTTTTCATCTATATTTCTAAATTACCTCATTAGTAAAGCTACCTCATCACCTATGTTGTCTATTTATGAAACCTTGAATGACATATATTTCATTTATTTTAATCGATACATTTTTGAGGAACTAATATTCGTCTCATTACCATGCTACAGGTAAAATTATCCGCCATGCCGAAGAAACAAACAAGGAAGAAACTAACAGATGAAGAGCTCCAAACCTTCAAAGAAAAGGAGAGAGAATAGTTGAGGGAATATTGTGAAAAGAAGAAATTGGAAACGATTGATGAAAACAAGCCAATTGAAGAGGAACCTCAACTGTTAAAAAGAGAACAAAAATTGGCAACAAAAGGGGAACGAATGCGAAAGCATCATGCTAGGACATATGCAAATACCATAGTTAGAGACACACCCTATACCGCAAGTGAATACGAAGGGACACCATTAAGCACAAGCGAATATGGAGGGACACCATCTGCCGCAAGTGAATATGGTTGGACACCATCCACTGCATCTCAAGTTGAGAGTGCATCATCACTTGGATTTAACAAAGAAGGTATGCCATCACTACAACAGAATAGGCAAATAGCGCTAAATTTCAGTGCATTTCAGTCCATGAATTGGGCAAGCTGGCCTGCACTAAACTCAGCGTAAACATGCATGGTCACCTTGGTGCCGAATTTTACGCTAAATTTTGCATTGGATGTAACATCGGAATTAGCGCTGAAATTAGCATCGTAGTTAGCACCAGAAAATCACAGTGTCCCCATTAGCACCTAAAATAGTGTCAGGAAATAACACCAAAAATAGCACCTCTGTTCACGCCTAAAATAGCGCCGGGAAATAGCGTTGGAAATAGTTCCTAAATTAGTGCCCAATTCGGCTTTTGGTTTCGCTTCTATGTCTACTCCCATTTTTGCTTCTAGTTTTGCTTTCGGTTTTGCTTCCAGGTTTGCTTCCGGTTTTGCTTCTGGTTTTACTTCCAGTTTTGCTTCCATTTTTGCCTCCAGTTTTGCTTCCAATTTTGCTTCTAATTTTGCTTCTGATTTTGCTTCTGATTTTGCTTCTGATTTTGCTTCCATTTTTGCTTTCCCTTTTGCTTCCAAGTTTGCTTCCAATCGTGCTTCCAATTTTGCTTCCAATTTTGCTTTCATGTTTGCTTCTGGTTTTGCTTCCAATTTTGCTTCCAAGATTGCTTCTAGTTTGGATTCCATTGTTGCTTCCTTTTTTGCTTCTAAAAATGCTTGTTGTTTTGCTTCTAAAAATGCTTCTTGTTTTGCTTCCTTTTATTAATTTAATATGTTTTATTTTAATTTAATTAGTTAAATATATCGTGCCTCTTAAATAATTTCAATTTAATTAGTTGAATATATCATGCCTCTTAAATAACTCATATGATTATAGACTAAGTAATTTAATTATTTAACTCATATGATTAAATAACAAGACAATTACCCACGAAATTTTGGTATTGCTTGTAAAGATATTGTTCAGTGTCATTACCCACCAAAATTCCACTGTAAATGACAAATACCAGAGGCACCTTAACGTGCAAAGTAAAACATTAAATAAACCCCATAACTTTTTACCAGTAAAATCCTTACAAAAAATAACCACCATTAACAGTGTTCAGAGTTACACTCTTTAATACAACAAAAGTGGAGGGAGAATTCAAAATTAGACACAGACAAACACGACCAGTCTTAATGAGCTCCACCCGGACCCAACGGACACTTGGCTACCTCCTTCAGAGGCTTCTTCTTCCACGGCTTCCTCAACTTCTTCTGGCGCTTCCTTTTCCCTTGTTTGATGAAGAGTTTGAGTGCTTTCCATCCCAAATGCACTTCCTTACGACAACGAGCTTTGCATTTTCCTTCAGGCCAATGAATAAAGGGTTTGAGCCCTGGTCTCCCATAAAGCTTTTCAATTTCATCATCTACCAGTCCTTCAGAATAATCTAAACCTACACTGGGAACCGCCCATTTGAGAATGGACTCCATGCCTACCAGAAAATCTTCTTGCACAATTTTCTACATCACCATCCTCACCATTTTCTACATCACTATCCTCACCATTTCCATTCGTTCACCTAAATCAAAGCCCCACACTGCAATTAAGGAGTGAACATCCATGTTGGTTATGTATTTGTGTTTCAGAGAGCCAAAATCCCTGCGACAAATCATTTTTTCACACTGCATTAGTCACTCATCATCAACAAGGAAAAGGCCCTACAATCATTTTTCGAACGCCTCTCCATAAAACGGGCCCAAAGATCTTTGTGACTGAAAGGTGAGATTGGCTTCCATTTCTCCTGACAACCAACGCCGCCACCACCAAAGTTTGTTGTAGAGTTTTTATCAACCCTTTCCAAATGCAATTAACACATCTTAATTGAGGGCTTGCATTTAACACCATCTTGGATTGCCCACACTTTCTATTAATGAAGTACTACTTCACCACCGCCCGCCACCCCTGCTTTCGCTTGCCATGTCAAACCTACTTCATTCGCTTCACCACCTTGTTTCTTTAAGGTGTTGTCTACTAACTTAACACCTCTAAAATCCTCCAACCTAAATTCCTCGATTTCACCAAAATTTAAAGCCCATTTAGATAAGACATCCACTTCCACATTACCACCTCTTTTAATGTGGCTCACCGCAAAACTTTCAATTATGTTCTAGAGGTGCCAAGCATTAATTTTACCTTTCATCACTGCCTGAACTATTATTGTAACATGATCATCATCTATAATTAAAACAAGTGAGTCAAATATCTATAATTTAATTGAATTTGACAACATCCATCCTGAGCAATAAATTAAAATCATCATACGTAATAAATATCCAACCAAAAATCATCGACCACTTTTAATATATATAAATTGACAAGTCAATATTGATAAGATCATCATCCTATATAACTAAAACAAGTGAAAGTCAAATATGCCAGTACATCAAAAACATGTCAAAATGATACATGTCCAACAGTCGACATAAGTGGAAATGATACATGTACAAATGATATAAATACAATTGATAAATTATGTAACTCAAACTGATACAAGTCAAGATGATGCATGTCTAAATGATATAGTGAAAAATTGAAAATGATACATGTCAATATGATACAACTTAATAATATAGTACTGTAGGCAGTGAAAATGATATATATGATAGTAACCATGAAAAGAGTCATCATAACGATATATTAGCAATGATCCATGATGCAGTCTATATGATCATGAATGTCACTAGTTACTATCACCAACTGTCTCATCATCATCATCATCATTGTCGTCATTTTCATCATCATCACTGTCATTGGCCTCGGTGTCTTCCACATCTATGTCATCATCATCCTCTACCATGTGATTTGTATAGGCATAACCAATATTTTGTGGATCTATATCATGTTGAGGAATAAGATCATCTTGATCTTCTGGAAGACCCATGTTCTACAAAAGAAAAACATTTAGAATGAAAAGTTATTATTTATTTCATGCAATGATTTATTTTTCTATTATATATCTAATATTACAACATATGAGTCGAAACGATAATCATATTACATCATATCAAAGTGCACATACCATAATAAAATTTCAAATTCCCTAGCTAATACTTGAGATTGAGATTGTTAACCTTGAGAGAGTATGACTTGGAAAAAAGCATTTGATATGGCTATTATTTTCAAAGACTTCAAGCGGGATGTACTCCACATTGACACTATTCCTCAATCTTCAGTTGATGGCATCAAGAAATGGCTGAAATCCATGGATATAAAGTATTATGAAAGCAAAATGAACTTGAACTGGCGGCCAATTTTGAAGAGTATTACTAATGATCCAGATAATTTTTTTGAAGATGGTGGTTGGGAATTTTTGAATATGGAAGCTAGTGATTTTGATTCTGATAATTCAAAAGAGTCAGATCAAGGTTATGAATACTCTGATGTAGAAGAGGAATCATAATCTATTTTCATGTAGCCACCATCAAGAGTGTTACAAGCCAACAAGATGGAGGGAATTCTTATATAAGGATGATTTTTAATGTTGCAGGTACCGACTTTAATGCCAACTACAATGGCAACATTGAAATTCCCTACCAATATTTATGTTAAGGAAATTTCCTTTAGATGCAAGGATTCAAAGCACATCAACCATGTGGTACAGATGATTAAATCCCAGAGATGATTTGTAGCAATGAAAGAGTCTGAAAAGGAAAAGAGAGCTACATTGGTGACTTAGGAGAAACTTCAACTTTCAAAAACAAAGCCAATTAGGTTGGAAGATGTGTGGATCAGGCCAACATTTGGTGGAAGAGGAAGAAAGATGACTAGAACTCTAGAGGCCCACCATACTAGATTTTGGTATTCAACCATGAGAGCAGAAGAGAGAGCTGATACCATGTATCAAAACATTAAGCATGCATTCTTCCAGCCAGTGGAGAAGGAGATTATTACTTTACAAGTCATTTTCATTTGCATAACCATATCATGGCATGGGAACCAAGAAGACCAAGGATGTCCAATTTTATGTGGAGGTAATGGATGTGGTCCAAACTTTAGGAGGGGAAAGAAGGTCAATGTATGATCTTGATGAAATTGAGGAAGAACAACAAGAGAGGGACAAGAAAAATAAAATCAATACAAAGTTTCAAGGATTTGTCAAAGCGAGTAAGAGAGCTTATATGGGAGCAGCCTCATCTAAAAGATTTTGAACTAGAGTTTGATATACCATTTAGAGAGCTTGGTTTTCATGGAGTTCCTTTCAAAACCTCTACTTTTATTGTTCCTACAGTAAACTGTTTGGTAGAGTTGGTGGAATTACCTTTCTTAGTAATCGCTATTAGTGAGATTGGGATTGTTAACCTTGAGAGAGTATGACTTGGGAAAAAGGCATTTGATATGGCTATTATTTTCAAAGACTTCAAGTAGGATGTACTCCACATTGATTTCATTCCTCAATCTTCCCTTGATGACATCAAGGGATGGCTGAACTCCATGGATATAAAGTATTATGAAAGCAAAATGAACTTGAACTGGTGGCCAATTTTGAAGAGTATTACTGATGATCCAGATAAATTTATTGACGATGTTGGTTGGGAATTTTTGAATATGGAAGCTAGTGATTCTGATTTTGATAATTCAGAAGAGTCAGATCAAGGATACAGACCCTCTGATGTAGAAGAGGAAACAAAATCAGATTTCATGTAGCCACCATCAAGAGTGTTACAAGCCAATTAACAAGATGGAGGGAATTCTTATATAAGGATAATTTTCAATGTTGCAGGTACTGGCTTTAATTCCAACTACAATGGCAACATTGAAATTCCCTAGCAGTATTTATGTTAAGGAAATTTACTTTAGATGCAAGGATTCAAAGCACATCAACCATGTGGTACATATGATTAAATCCTAGAGATGATCTGTAGCAATGAAAGAGTCTGAAAAGGCAGAGAGAGCTACATTGGTGACTCAGGAGAAACTTCAGCTTTCAAAAACAAACCCAATCAGGCTGGCAGTCGTGTGGATTAGGCCAGAATTTGGTGGAAGAGGAAGAAAGATGACTAGAACTCTGGAGGCCCACCATACTAGATTTTGGTATTCAACCATGATATTAGAAGAGAGAGTTGATATCATGTATCAAAACATTAAGCATGCATTCTTCAAGCCAGCGAAGAAGGAGATGATTACTTTGCTTCATTTTCATTTGCATAACCATATCATGGTGTGGGAACCAAGAAGACCAAGGATGTCCAGTTTTATGTGGAGGTAATGGATGTGGTCCAAACTTTAGGAGGGGCAAGAAGGTCAATGTATGATCCTAATGAAATTGAGGAATAACAACAAGAGAGGGACAAAAAAATAAAATCAGTACAGAGTTTCAAGGATTTGTCAAAGCGAGTAAGAGAGCTTATATGGGAGCAACCTCATCTAAAATATTTTGAACTAGAGTTTTATATACCATTTAGAGAGCTTGGTTTTCATGGAGTTCCTTTCAAAACCTCTACTTTTATTGTTCCTACGGTAAACTGTTTGGTAGAGTTGGTGGAATTACCTTTCTTAGTAATCACTATTAGTGAGACTGAGACTGTTAACCTTGAGAGAGTATGACTTGGGCAAAAGAAATTTGATATGGCTATTATTTTCAAAGACTTCAAGTGGGATGTACTCTACATTGATGTCATTCCTCAATCTTCCCTTGATGGCATCAAGGGATGGCTGAACTCCATGGAGATAAAGTATTATGAAAGCATAATGAACTTGAACTGGTGGCCAATTTTGAAGAGTATTACTGATGATCTAGATAAATTTATTGAAGATGTTGGTTGGGAATTTTTGAATATGGAAGCTAGTGATTTTGATTTTGATAATTCAGAAGAGTCAGATCAAGGATATGAACCCTCTGATGTAGAAGAGGAATCAGAATCAGATGAGGAAGGTTCAGAAGATGAATCTCTTGTGGAGTCAGTGGAGGACGACGAAGAAGAAGATTTTGAAGAGGAGGAAGGTAAAACATGGGATGAATTAGAAGCTGAAGCTAGAAATGCATATAAGGAAAAAGGAGACGAGTCTCACAGTGAAGAGGAAAGGTGGCAACAAAAGGTAAAAGCTATAGGGAAGTCTCGGGCACCTGTTATTAGAGATTCAAGAGGAATTCCTACCAAGAGGCATAAAGTTAGATGAATTTAGTTCATGTACATCCTTTTACTATTTATTCATGAACATAAACGGTCATCTTTTAATCATAAGATTTGAGCTCTATTTACTCATCCTATGCATCAATAAACAACTCAATACAATAGATGCAAATTGACATATTAACACAACAAAATCCATCTAAGTTATTGAAACTCAACTATTGATACCTCGTTCTCCATCCAGATTATAAAATTGTTCCACTTTTTGTTTTGTAACATATTATTTTCAAATTGCTTTGGATGGCGGCCATATTTTTCCTCCTGTCAAAACATGGCACATGGACTAGTTAAACTAATTAATATGCAATCATTTAATTTTTCCAATGAAAAAAAATCATTTAACATATTAAATATACTTACAAATGTACAGATCAAGGCTTGTAAACCTTTCTGGCCACTACGATGCATGGTATGAAGTTTCTCAAGCCTAGCCATGGAGGCCTTGTCCTAAAACATATACTAATTCAATTTAACTATGCACAAATACAATTTAAATATCATTTAATAAATTTGATATAATCTTATGAGCAAATTCAAATACCTGCGTACTCTCCTCACCGGACTTCCTCCGTGCATTAGACTTCTCATATGCTTTTACAAGCTCTCTCCATACTTTCACACTTACATCCATTGGCCCTTTTTTTCCTTAGCTCAGGAGGGATTTTTTTAATCTTCTTTGTTTGGTTGCACTAAAATCTCTTGTAGTTTTGAGACATTCATAGCTTTATCTTCTTTACAGACCAACCTGTACCAAAATAAGTCTCCATGTCATGGATAACTGCTTTTTTCAGGTGCATGGGTATCTTTACGAATGACAAATGTAGATGGTCTTTGAACCGTTGAAGGCATGATTCCTTCAACCTATTCACAAACTTTTTCCCAGCATCTGTCATTCAGACTTCCCTTGAAACCACCTCATATTCTATCTTCGTATTGTAGCTACCAATGCAAGATTGATAACATGGCATGGTGGAACTCTGTGTCCCAAGAGTGGAAGTCTCTGTTCCACATTCTTAGAGTTTACTATCACTGATTTCTTCCTAGATTTTTTGCTCGATCTAGGACTAGTTGGGGAATCAATTCATTCCCTTTGACACAATTGATTTGTTTGCAATTTTTGAGGGGCATTAATAGATTGTTTTTCTATGTATTTGACAAGTGTTGTCCAGTCCACATTAACCAATTTGTTCACTACATCTACCCCCAATATGGAAGCCAATTCCTCTTTATCTTTGTCAGTCTCATGTCCCTATATATATATTTTAAATTATATTTCTTCTTTTAAATTTAGAAATAAAAAACTAAAAAGTAAAATTCAAAGAAACAATGGAAACATTTACAAATCTATAAATTGACAATGAATTACCTCATTGTGGCCAGAGTTTGCTGTCAATGCTCGCTTCCCTCCATTGCTTGACATTTTGAGGCAAGCTAGGGAAAATTATTTTCATTCAGTCTGTGGAGGAAAATGAAGTACACACTATCAGGTATGAAAGTTTTCATCCAGTTTGTGGTATGAAAGTTTTGTTTTGTGGGAAAATATGTTCATTGGGTTTGCTTAGTGTTGATAACCTAGGGAAAATATGTTCACTTGGTTTGTTTAGTGTTGATAACCTTATCATGAAAACTCTTTCATAATGCAATCTTGCACAAATTTTTCATGGCATCGGTGACTATGGCGCGACTGGGAAAAACCAAGTTGTTTCTGCGTTTATTTTTCAGTAGTTGCTCTGCAGTGACCAACCCAATTCCCAAATTTTCCAAGCAATTCACTATTTACTTGATACCCAGGTTAGGGAAAGAATACAAAGGCATCCTCGCTTCGTGCTATAATATTTTGAGCCAAAGCTCAAATGGGTAGGGCAAATTTTTTTGTTGGTTTCTCAAAGGTTTTACAATTTATAATGATGGGACAATTTAGAGGTTTCCTGGACTAGTTAGGCCATGAACTAGGAAACAATCACGAATTCAAGCAAGAAAAAAAAATGTAACCTTACCTATGGTGTCACAAACTAAATCAAATTTCTCATAAAAATTCAACTTAAAGGCTGGCAATCTCCAAAAGTTATTTGAGGAGGAGAAGATCAACAAGACAACTAGTTTTTTGGTCAAAATTCATAAAAGAAGGTCCAACATGGAAAAGAGTTTGGAGATTCCTTAGCTTTTTGGTTCTTGGTCCCTTAGGCCACTTGGTCTTGTGGACGTCATTAAAATCTCTCATTCATTCATTCATCAGTTGCTGGTAGCACCCTGCTCTCTTCCTTCACGTGATGTTTTTCTCTTTTTTGTCATTTGATTTCTTCCTTCACACGGGAAAGTTTTAAATTTTTTATTTTGATTCATTAGTCGTGCTTTAGTCAATGTTAGTTAATGCAAAATTTTGCGCTGAATTTTGGCTGTTAATGTAATCTGTTTGGGATGTATAAGTCAGTGTCAAGTGCACCTAATTTAGTGCCTATCATTGCTATATAGTGACTATTTTCATTGTTGTGTATCATAGGACCCAAAGTGTTGGAAATAATTCCAACTTCTACCTTGTTTTTGTGACCACCACTGTCCCGTGGCTCCTTCATCAACTCAGTGCGGTAGAGTAGTTTTTACGCAAGGTGCTTCATCCTTCTCGACGATAGTGTGGTGAAAGCTTCTGTGGCGGCATACGGGTCTTCATTTTGTTCCTGGCGGTGTTGTGATGACTCCTGCAGTCCTGCAAGTCTTCTACCATTAGCGTGCAGTAGTGCGGTGACCATCGCTGTCCCGTGACTCCTTCATCAACTCAGTGCGATATCGAGCGGTTTTTACTGTGGTCCCGCAAATTGCTTTTTCCTTCTCCGCAATAGTGCGGTGAGAGCTTCTATGGAAAATTTTTTATTCATAGAGGAGGCCATGGAGAGAGGACGTGGATGGCGTAGAAATACTAAATCGCTGAGAGGAAAGTGGGCGAAAATAGATGAGACAAAGGAATCTGTAGATACCATAGAGGTAAGAAGAGAAAGCAACCTCAACCAAAGGAGGAAGGTGTTTATGAATTCACAAATGCTACAACTAGAGGAGATAAAGTCATTTTTTTGTCCATGAGGCCTCTGAGGTCAAACTTATTGGTTGAAAATGCACAGGAATGGTGATTAAAAATTTAAATGTGATTCTATGATCAAGGGAAAAGTTTGAAAATTAGGATAGCCAAAACATGATATCAATATGTCAAATATATGACTAAAGTGAGGTTTTTTGTTGGATAGCATATTCATTGAAATGATATAATTCGTGTACTAAACATTATTTACTATGTTGTGTATTATAGGGTCGAGACAAGGCCATGGCCACATATTGTGTCATATCAAATGAGGACACAACAGATGAAGTGGGACATCAGGTACTCAAATTTTGACTTAACTTAGGAAAAAATGATCTGATGGAATTTTGTGATACATCCATCTTTTTTCACAGTATTATTGAAATTTATAATGTATTATCCAATCTTGACATAAATTAATGCATGTTGTTGATAATTTTAGATGGAGATTGGAGAAAATGCAGACCTTAAGCGTTCAACTAGCAAAAGAACAAGATATGTATGTGGACATGAACTTAAAACTATTAAATCATGTAGACGACAGTGGGTGGAAGAGGATATGACAATGGATACTGTAGACAAAACAAATGATTGCACTGAAGAAGAGGTAGATTAGGACTATAGTACATGGGATGAATACTTTGAGAAAATTGTTGTTTGTGGCTGTTTTATATGTCGTGGAAAGAAACAATTCAAACGAGTGATTGTAAAAAGACATTACATATATGATGAGCTTCTAGTTAGTAGTATGCCTCCTATAATCAATTCAAATACAATAGGAATTGTTGTTAGGAATTTTCCAATTTGATATAAATAACATGTATACTTCATTTAAACATTGTTTTATATTATTTAAATAATTAATTTTTTCTCAATGGATACTTGCAAGATAAAATTCATGGTTTAAAGTTTCCTGGATCATTGACTTCCAGCCTAGAGGGCAATGATCATTTATCAATTGATACATCTAACAAAAATATGTGCCAATATACCAGCTCAGAAGATGAGGAATTGATGAAAACAAGTAACATAATAAGAATTGGTGTGAAGATGCATAATTTGCTTAAAGACAAGGGGAAGGTGGAATACATACCCTATGAGAATGAATGTGATGGAGATGATGACTTTCCCCTGAGTTTGAGATCAATTTACAAGGATACATTTGATCGTTGACTATATTGCACTTGGCCTAGTGATCAACAACTACCTAGAGTGTACAATGTGTTTCAATTTTGGGGATACAACTACATGATACGACCCTCCAATATTCATGGAGTGAATATAGGCATTTTTATTGTCCAAAATGTACATGTGGGATCCAAACATAGAAACAACTCAGAACAAACCACTAGGAGATTAATGCCATATTATGGTCCATCATATTACAGTGGTGAATGGAGAAGGCTAGAAGAATATAAGCCTAGCATGTCAACATATGGTCTAAATTCGAATATGTATACAAATAGTCTCCAATTGGAAAGTGGAAAAGAGATGAATAGAGGTCATCTTGTGTATATAGATGGACGTGCATACACACAAAAATATTGCAAGATTTATAAATAGTAGTAAGGGAAGGGACCCTAATGTAAGACTGAATTGTCAATTTGTTGAGGTTATAAATGATAAAGATGGAGATATGGAAAGAGAGGTTGATAGATTGATAATGGTTGAGGCTATTATGGACCTTACCATTGGGGATGAGTTATTGTTTGATTACCCCTTCTTAAAACACACTCCTGCGCAAAAGAAGAGGGAAGAACAAGGTCTCCCTAAGGATGTTCTTAAGGGCAGAAAACCAAAGAATAATAAATGAGTGTGGATTGATGTTTTATAAACTATGTTGTCAAAATTGTGTTTTATAGCAATTATTGTATAAAAAAGGTAGTCTATAAAATAATGTATATATGTTCATACAATTTATATAATGTCTAATATATGTATGTCGTTCATGTGCAGGTATTTTTCTATGAAGATATTTTGGACCTGAAATGGATATTTATCATACATTATGATCCAAGATTAAGGCATGTATTTGATGATGCATTAGTGGATATTGAGCAAAAAAATGATGGCCAACAAAATGAGAGAGAGGGATTAGAGAACATCAAAGAAATTGACATCCATGATGATGCTGAAGATGGTTATGTTCAAGCACAAGAAGACAACAATCCAGAGTTAGATGATGATATGGAAGACAACAATATGAATGGTATATAAAATGATGACCCAAATAGATCTGGTAACAATATAGATGGTCTATAGTCAAATTTCAATGATGATGAAGATGATGCAGGTCAAGATGAGGAGGATGATAGTATTAAATACTTGAAAGAACATATGAACATTGACAATGATACACTGGATGACATTGTAGTAGACAATAATGTTAATGACCAAGACTTCTAAATTTTTAGAATTATTTGCAATCCATGTTTAAAAAGGATGATTCTTATGGCCTAAACTTTGAAATGCTTTAGTAATATTATGTTGTACTTGGACAATTGAAAACTTGTTTTATTCTCCTAGCAAGCTTTTTTATTTTCCATTATAATTCTAGACCAAACAACATTTGTGGGGATGGCCTTTTACACCAATCTTAATTTGTATGAAGTTCATGAACCTGTTGTCAAGTAGTAAATTCCTTTCGTAGACAGGAAATGTAAAGGCTTCATTTAAGAAAAGATAAGTAGTCTCTTTCTTAGGGTAATCCACATGCAAAAAGTAAAAAGAACATAAAAAAACAATTGTATAGTAGAAAATCAGATTCAATTAGTTATGTCTTATTTCTCTTGCACACTTATCTGAAAGACATAGGGTATTCACCATACATTTCCCTTAACAAAGCAAACATGTGCTTTCATTTATTTTTCCTGTATATCTCAGAAGTGAAATTTTTGCTACATAATGATGCATTGAGAAAATAATATATACAAAAAAATGCATAGAAAATGTTTGAAATTTAACATGCAACCTACTGTGCTGTGCTAAAAGGAATCAAGATTAACTAGGACAAGAAATAAAAATAAATTTTGATGATTGTACTTAAAAGTGATCAGGATATGAAAAGTGTGGACAATGATGGTGCTGAAATTGAAAACTTTGATTCTGATGATATTATTGTTTATGTCATTTGAGATAAAGAGCACATACAATTTTATATACGTAGAAAATGAAGATTTGAAACTAGTAAATTGAAAATGTAAACACTTTAAGATTTTTCCTTAAACAATAATTCACATACTCACTTACAAAAAAGGGTGAAGCATTTTTTATTCAAACTCTGTTTTATTTAATAGACATAACAATAAAAGAATATTTACAAGTACAAGAATATATATACTGTTTCATAGAAAATAAGGAATGTTTCATAAAATATACAAGTACAAGAATATATCATCATCATCATATTCTTAATTAATACCTATTGCAATATCCTTAAATTGTTCAATATTTGGTATGAATTGTTGGCAGAAAAAATTAGGATTACTTGGATGCCTCTTGCATTCATTTTGTATCAACATATGTTCGTGAAGACACAAAAGTTAATAAACTATTAATGCATGTAACTCACAATTATTTAAATAAGCAACTTTGTTAATTTTATTATTTTTAAATAGTTTCCATTTTTATGTTGAACATGTAACAAGGCAAAATAAGCTCAAATTTTCAAAAAATTTAGCATCTCTACCAACATCCACAATAAATGCTTTACTGTATCAGCATATTTGATTCACACAAGCATAGTATCGAGGCTCAATAACTAATATTCATTCAAATATAAGAAGAAATAAGTATGGAAAACATAAAAAAATATAGAATGATAACACAATCATGGAGAATCTCTGATAATAAGATGTTCTCCATTATATTGCTTCAATTGATATATATTAATAACAAAAGTCTTCAAAATGGAAATGATATATGATGATGATAATTTAAAACTAGGCCTTGGTTTCCTATTTATATAGGAAGCAACAAGCTACAGGCCTTTTACAAAAAGAAACGACCTTTCATAACTACTTTTACTAACAACTATTTAATTAGCATAATTAAGGAAATAACAAGACTTAAGACATTTTGACATATGGTTCCATTATTAAATGTAGAAGACCTGTGATCATTGATCTAGAAAAGTCTTCCTCTCCATGATGAACGTCCAAATTCTCTCGCCTTAGTGTCCTATTCTTCTAAAACCAAATACTTTTCCTCCCACTGATACACCGTAAAATCTGATGCCCACTTATATTCCTAGATCTTTTGCATGCTTGCAAGATGAGTTTTCCATCAACTATATAGTAATGCCTTTGTTTCATTGACAAACTTTAGGTATCCCGCATCAAGAAAAATCAACCCATCCATGATCTGATTTAGCCTGGGAAGACTGGTATCATCATCCTCTGGCTGTATATGAGTTACACACTTATGAACAACCTAACTAAATTCTTTCTTCCACTTATCCAAGTCCTCCAACTGATCACCATCTCTCATGATTTTAGGTATATACCACTGTTTGCAGGTATGTAATAAATCCATTCGTGTTACAATCTTTTTATCAAACCATTGTACATACTGAAATTCATCAATAATCATCTTCATAGTTTGTTTAGTTGGCTTTTGTAGACATAAAAAATATACTGATTGACATCATGCATCTGATCTTGACTTACTAACATCGTTTCTTCCTAAATTATCCCTCGGTCTAACCGTTTAATCAAATTCCCTTATCTGATTAAATTCATCAATATTTGTCTCTTAATTAAATAAATCATTTTGTCTAATTAAGTCACTTTCTCTTGTTAATTAAATCAATCCATCTGATCTAATTATCCCTATTTAATTAAATAATCAATTTATTTGATTAAATTTCTAAAGTCTATCCATTAAATTAAATAAATTAAAACCTTATTTGATTTAATTTAACACCATCCCTTTTAATTAAATAAATCAAAATCTTTATTTAATTAGCCTCTTATCATATTCCTCTCTTATCTGATTTAAATAAATCCATAAATCAAGTCAATAAGTCACATCATCTAATCTCTTGTTAAATTAATTAACCTTTTGATTAATTTAATCTAATCTCATGTCACATCCTCTAGATAATACAAGTTGCACATGAAAATAGATTTAATTCATTTATTAAATCCCTATTTTCGTCACAATGCATCTTTTGGAATATTCTCTCAATTTGAATTCAAAAATTCCAAGTCAACATGTATATCCAACAAGGCATTTAAAACCTCTTACATGTCCTTTGCCTTGAGCCAAGTGGCATTTATTGCATTTTGCCTTCCCTCTTACATGTCATTTCAACAAATTTGAATTTCAAATATTGGCATTTATTGGCACAAACCCCAAATCTTGCACATCCATCATCCATTCATAGCTTGACAAGTGGCACCATATCATTGGATGAATGTTAGTCCCACATTGCTCAAATTTGGACATTCATCCATCTTGAGATCCTATAAATGAAGAGCTCCTCTCATCATTTTATCATCCACAATCCAAGCAAAGTTACCATGCTAAAATATCAGGCCATTCCATCCATGTCTGAATTCTTAGGGATTTTGTAGATTTGGTTTGGAGTTCTCTATATCTTTGTCAAAGTAACATCATTCACATCGAAGATTTCCTATCATAGATTAGAAAATACTGACTTCAAATTGGCACCAATTCCCCATTGGGATCATGAGTTTGCACATCTAATTAGGATTCAATCTTTGTTTTATCATTTTCATTGTGTTCTTTGTTATTTTCATTCCTAATTTGAGGTTGTAAATGGATTTCATGGGGAATCCTTCTTAGCTTGTAATTCATCTAACCTTGCTTATTCATGTTGTTTCTTTGGTACTAGAAAAGGTTCGCATAACTTTGATCGTTGTAGGTGCATCAAGACTTCTTTGTAGAACTTTGCATAACTTAGCCAAAGTGTGGTGAATAGGCTACCACATTTTGAACAAAGGATCTAATACAAACATATGTGTATTTATTTGATCCATTGCTTGTTAGTGATCCCAACCTGATTGCTGGCCTTCTTTACATCATCCACTTCCTTCTTTGGAGTTTTTACCTGTTCTGTAGAAATCTCCTTCACAATATCCATTGGAGCAATAGGAGGCCTATATAACACCATCTCCTTGTTTTGTGAGAGTCTTTCTCCTCTTAATTGTTCTTTCAATTTGACATTATCCATGAACAGTTTATTAACTTCATCATTTAGGAACCTTTGTTCCTTTTCATACTCCTTCAATCTATCTTCTAATCCCTTGCCTTTATTTGAGGTATATGGTCAATGTATGGTCAATAGGGTTAACACTTCCAAAGGGTGGTATCTTTGTATTGTCCTTGCCCATATCTACCCACTTTCATCCCTTTGAATTAAATCCAATATGGCTTCATGTATTTTTTTGTTTGGATCCATATGGGCTGTGGTTTCACCTTTTAATATACCTACCCACTCCACACACACCTTTATCTGAGCTTCAACAGAACTAGCATTGATCTCTCCCCGGAGCCTCAGACTTGATCAAGAATAAACATTTTATTTAATTCCAAGCTAGGGAAAATAAGCATATTGCTCTTCAAGACCATTTCTCTAGCCTTCTAGGGGCTAATGTTAATGTTGTCAACTCTTCATTCCTAGAAAGTATGTGCTACCATTTCATTTTTCTTTGATTCTTCAATTCCTGCTTCAGTTGATTCCATCCTCTCTTGAAATTCTTTTATCTTCATCTTCATCCAAAAATCCTTAAACTTAGGAGTCTTAATGAATTCATCATCTTCTATGAATCTCCGGGCTGCAATTTCCCTTTCATCTTCATGTACCTCTGTACTTGTTTTTTCTACATCACCCATCCTTTCCTCATGTTTATGGGCACTGGTCTCAAGGATGGGTTGATCAACTTCAATATCACCTTTCAATGACTGTAGTATTGTAGCCACTTCCTTAGTATCACCCACCTCTTCAGTATCCTCATAAGGTACTAACTGTTCAATGCTTCATGTCTTCTGCCTTTTGGGAGGTAACTGCTCCATGGGAGGCTCAAAGGTTTCACCTAGGGTATGCTCTGCTGAAATTTAATCACCATGATGTTCTTTGAGATATGTTTCTATGCCAAGTCTTCAACAATTATCAATTTGTCCTCTTGATGTAGTCCTTTCAAAAGTATCCTAGAATCCTTTTGACCCCACTTCTGCCCTTCCTTTCTTTCTACCCTCTTATGACTCTATTTTGCTTCCTCTCTAATTAAGTGCACATCACCAGGTAATGTGAAGTTCCTTATGCCATCTTCTTCATAATCCACTTGGTGTGGCATTGTCATTTTGGTAAGAAGATTGTGCCTTATGTTGTTCATATGATTTTCAAGGTCAAAGGCTCTTTCTTTTCCAGATTTCATTGCATATCTTGTCATCAAATAATACTGTAACTCCTCTAGTGTGTCTGAGCCTATAGTCCAATCTTCACACTTGGTTTGGTTTCGTATGAAAGTGCCTTTCTTCTGCTTGTGCATTACATATTTCTCCATCCACATCATTTGCCACATAAATTCAAGAAATGCTAATCTAAGGGGCACAAATTTTGGCAGTATGTGCGGAGCAACAGGGCATCCATAAACTCTTATTATTCTAACTTATGGGAGGAAGAAACAATCTCCAAAATTGTGTGTATGACCTTGCTCTAGTCTTAAATCCAAAAGTATCACTAGTTACAACATTTTGGTTGACAAACTTGGTATTTCATACCCAAGAACTTGAAGGAATCTATGTACAAAGTCTTCGTAGAATACAACAAAGCTTGAATTCTTGCACTGATTGTCCCAAATATAGCACCATTTCTGGACAGGTGTGGGATTCCCTTGCTCATCTACTATAGCCAAGTCCATTCTTTTAGTCCATTGGTCCCTATTCTGGTACAATATCAAATGAAACAATAGGGAATAGTGTCTGAATGTAATCGATGCTCTATCCTCTATAACTTGGAAGAATTCAACATCTAACGCCTTCTCAAGGTATGAAGCAAGTCATATTCAATATTAGTATCAAGGTTTTGAATTCTCATGGCCATCATCATTAGGTGTATTTGAATTTGATCTTGAGCATATATCCCCAACACTTGGCAAAGAGCTAAATATGTATTCACAAAGTAATACTAAAAATCTGTCACATTAAATGGTTCAATAGTGGTAGTAGAGATGGGGAATGTTCTGTTACCAATGCCTCTTTTCATATATAGGGGTACCTCATCACTTCTATAAGTCTTTTTTAACCTAGCATAATCCTCCTCACTTTTCTGCAGGTTTATCTTGGTCAGAGCCTACTTATTTAAGCCAAAACACTCAATGATGGCTTTTCTGGTTACTTCTACCAATACTGTGCCATTTGGAAACCTTATTGTTTTGGTAGCCAAGTGATAGTGTTTGGCTAGTAGTCTGATAAATTCTACATTAACAAACACATTTGGGACAATCAACCTTGCTATATCCAACATCCAAGCATTTGACACTGTCCAATCTCCTTATATCTCTTACTGTAAAAATACCAAAATAGGTCCCATCCAGATTTGGAAATGAGGGCATCCCTACAACTTTGTGTGGTGTCCATGAGAAAATCTTCTTATTACCCTCTTTAGTAGACCCTAGAAGTATATCTAATATGGACTAATGGAGTGGTCTCTTCTTTACTTTAGGTTCTTCATATTTAATTTTAGGCTAACTTTCTTTTACTTTTGATTGTTTTCTTTTAGGAGGCATGTTTCAATTTTCTCTACTATGGCTTCAGATGACAAAACTTTGAAAGATTTTTTTATATTAACATAGCTCTTTCAAAGAGTTTTTGTGCACTTACTAGAGTATTTCACACTTGTAGGACTTCTTCTTCTCGTATCCTTAGCTCCTTC
>VDFB02161515.1:0-29053 GCA_007258455.2 Sequoia sempervirens | reverse complement strand
ATCGAGTATTGGTAGATTAGAAAATGCACTGAGATACATTTGGAACAAACAATTCACAACTCCCCTAATTTTGCTAATCGAGATAGATTAGTCAATATTAGAGATGATATTTTACGAATGATTGGAACAATTAAATCATTCAATCCTTATGATGATATCAACATTGAGTAGTTTTATTCATCTCTTTCCATGAGTGTTACTGGCACAAAGAAATGGAGAGATGTTGGAAAATTAGTTTCACAAGAAAATGTGTTTACCATGTTCCCTTTTTATAGAGGAAAAAATAGAATTAGAGGATATATGGTGAGGAGGTGTGTAGATGAGCTTGTTGTGCCATTCATATATCCTAGATTGTCGGCAACTTATCATAGATAGCCTCACAATGATGAGTTGCCACAATATTTTGTCAAACGGTTATATGCAGAGTTTCATTTATAGATGGATGTGGACTACACATCTTATCTTGAGCATGTTGGCCAAGGTAAAGGCTATTTTTTTGACAAACAAGAGTTTAGACATCAAGATTTTCTGCCACTCGTGAACAAGAGGGCATTAGTTGGCCCAAACCTTTTGGTTCTACCAAAACATTTGGAATTGGCGCAATAAGGGAATGAACAACATGCTCCACTAGATCCTAGATTTTTGATAGTATTGCCACTATTATGACACAGATCGATCAGATATCATTTGATCGAGTTGGTAGATACTTATTATGGCCGTAGATCAGCCTTCCTGCCACTGAGGCTACATCTACATCTTATGATCCATTTATTCGTGCCGATCTACCTACTCCTTCAGATGTCAACCATATGAGTCACACGACTCTGTGTAATATGTGTAGAGTCTCTGTTTTGGATTTACTAGCAGCTTATCAGGTCATCAATGAGGACCATGGGATCCCTCTTGACCAGGTACATGCCTTTATTAGACAACAATATCCTGGTAGACATACGAGCCACGAGGTGGAAACTTTAGAGGATATTCCACAATAGCCTATAGGATCCCATGTGCATCATGTTTCTATTGATCCTATAACTTGTCTAGGTCCTCAGCATGTTACAGATCAAGTTGAGGTTACTTGGGCACTTGATCTTGTCCATGGCACATATAGTCAACTTCTTTTTGGCACTGATACTGTACCAACTACAAATCCCCCTACGGTGTCTTTGCATACTTGTGATATTAGTGAGATTGGTAGAGCCATCGAGGAGGCACGGCAAGTACTTGAATAATTTATATATATATAAATTGTGTTCTAAAATTTTACGTACATACATATATTTTAAATAAAATTTATTTTAAAGTCTAGTTCTTTAACTCCTGATTGAAATTGTGTATTTGAATTTTTTTGGTAGTATGGTGATTTTTTAGAGTTTGGAAATTTGGAGCATGATGGTGATCCCATGCAATATACAATTGAGGTACATTTAGATAATAAAAATTTAAATTACTTGATGTAAGTTTGGACACATTGAACTTGTACATTTTAAGTTTTAGATAATTTTACATATATGTACACATACATGTATTAAAAATTAAATTACATGTGTACTTGAACTTGTGCAAGGCTTGGGACGAGGCACAGAGCAGGGATCGGGATAGCCTGGATCAGGATAGGGATCTAGACATCTTGGATCAAGAGATGGATCACGACGATCGAGATCAAGACATGGATCGAGGGAGAGATCGAGGCAGAGATCATATGGTTCTATTCATACTATATATCCCTCTATTTGAGTTGTTTTACATGTTTTACAATATTATGGTTTGAGATCAGATTATTATGATGGAGACACTTTTTATGATTTACATCACATTACATACATTTATGTTTTATGATATGCACTTGTTATGATTTATATCACATTCATATATTATTATGGTTTGAACAGGTTTGTTATACACATTATTATGGTTTGAACACTTGTTACATATATTTGCATCGTCCATTATTATAGTTTTATTTATTTAGCAAGTTTGTACCTTAATTTTTTCCCTTAAATATGTTATTGATCAAAATTAGAGTTACACAAATTAATTTTTTCTTTAAAGTCAATCTTGATTAATGTTGAAAACATTAGGTTTGATTAATTGTAAGCATTGAACCTTACAAATAAAAATGTTGGACTCTCTAATGGTTGCTCTTTGTAAATTTAAAAAGATGGATGTACAATTAATTATAGAAATGAATTTGTCTTTAAATAGGTCAAGAAATAGAAATAATTTGAATGTAAATATGTAAGTTCTAGGTCAATTCCTAAGAGATTCAATGTTATTTAAGTGGAACATAAAAATGCAATTGGAAATAGATGATAAGGAATTCTTAGCTAAATGCTCTTTTTAAAGTCAGTCTAGGTTAAATGTAAATTGCATATATGATGCTATATGAACTTATGAATTCCATATAATCTAATACACATGAATTTGATCAAGTGCATGCAAAGAATCCAAACTAGATGATGAGCTATAAGTGTCCAGTTGAATGTAAATCAAATCAAATCTATTCTTGAACTTAAGAATTCCATATAATCTAATTACACATTAATTTGATTGTGCATGCAAAGAAAGTAATCTAGATGATGAGTTGTAAGTGGAATTGGATGTAAATGAAATCAAATCTATTCTTCAAGTTAATAATTCCATGGAACATTTATGCAATTGGAAATAGATGATTTAAGTAATTTCTAGGAAAAATGAATTTTTGAAGTTGCAGTAGATGCTCTGTATTGGATATGATGCACTATAAGTAGAGTTGAACAAATGAAATGAAAGATTCTTGAAATTAAGAATTCCATGGAACATAATTTATACAAAATTGGAAATAGATGATAAATAGGAACTTCTGAATTAATGAAATCAAAGATTCAAGTGAGCTTAAGAATTTCATGTCCAACATAAAAATGCAATTGGAAAAGATGATTTAAAGGAATTTATCCAAAATGTGAACTTTTAAAAAGTCACTAGGTTTTGTAAATTGCATACATGATCTAGCCTATAAGTGGAGTAACTTGAACAAATGAAATCAAAGATTTGAAAGCGAACTTAAGAATTCCATGTCCAACATAAAAATTCAATTGGAATAGATGATTTAAAGGAATTAAAGACAAAATGTGAACTTTTTAAAAGTCACTAGGTTTTGTAGATTTATATATGATCTAGCATATAAGTGGATTTGAACAAATAAAATCAAAGATTTGAAAGTGAACTTAACAATTCCATATCCAACATAAAAATGCAATTAGAATAAATGATTTAAAGGAATTTAGGCAAAATGCGAACTTTTTAAAAGTCACTAGGTTTTGTAAATTGCATATATGATCTAGCATATAAGTGGAGTTGAACAAATGAAATCGAAGATTTGAAAGTGAACTTAACAATTCCATGTCAAACATAAAAATGCAATTGGAATAGATGATTTAAAGGAATTAAGGCAAAATTTGAACTTCTTAAAAGTCAAGATAAGTTTTGTAAATTGCATATATATGATAGATAGCATATAAGTGGAGTTGAACAAATGAAATTGAAGATTCAAGTGAACTTAAGAATTCCATGTCCAACATAAAAATGCAACTGGAAATAGATGATTTAAAGGAATTTAGGCAAAATGTTCAAACATTTTTAAAGTCACTGGGCTTTGTATCAAGCATATATATGATCTAGCATACTTAAGTGGAGTTTCAAACTATGTAAATTATGAAATCAAAGATTCTTGAACTAAATTAAGAATTTTGCATGGAACAAATTTAAATACAATTGGAAATAAATGACCAAGCCTTTGAAAAAAACCCATTCTAAATCATGTCACATGTCCAATCAATATAGATATAGATAGATCTATAAAAAGTTTGAGTAATATATCCAGTCATACATGTACATATATCCAAAAAATAACTTAAAGTTCTTGGTACGTATAATCTAGATCATCTCTATCTTTAATTATCTCTAAAATATGTTCATGATCTTCAATAGGCAACCTCCACTTTTGTTTGGCATGTCCTCTTTTAGGTAAAGTTTCTAGATTTATTTTTGTTGCTATAACTAAGTGACTATAATGTAGAACCTTTTTTCCTGACATATAATCAACAAATATATATAATACCATTTTTATCTATCTTTATTTGTTGATAATATGTGCCTTCAATAGTGACTAATTCAATGGGATAATCTTGTCCATCACCATTTGTCATCGATTCCACCAATTAGCTTTTTGGTTGCATACATCTTAGTAGATAGTAATCTACACCTTCTGCATTGTTAGGATTCGCAACAATAGCGAAAATATCTCCTCTACACATACCATGTAAAATTTACAAAAGTTGTAAATATATTTTTAATATTTAAAATATTTTATACAAACATACTTGAAACTTACATAGAATATATAAATCAATTTTAAGTTAATCAATTTACATACCTGTAACAACTAAATTAGATACACGTTCGTAATCAGTTGAATTTAGAGGATCATAGACATTGACATTGTCATTTTCTTCAAAAGGAGGCATCGATATTAATTGTTTCATTTCCCATCGTGAAACATACCCATCTCTAATATTCTCACATTAAACAATATTTGCATTGTCCTCAATGCAATCAACACAAAAACATGATTTTTCTCTCACGTTAATTGCATAAAGCCTGCTACCTCCCGTTGCCATGATTTTCCATTAATTGTTTGACAATTATAAGGATTTGATCGATCAATATTTATAAATTACAAACATCCAAGTGATTAATTTAAGTGAATATATTATATACTTCAAATTTGAAAATTCAATTAAATCATGTACACACTTTGAAATTCAAATTTAACAAATTTTGACTAGATGTACTTGTAACTTCCCAAAAATACCACATGTTGTATGTTGATTCGTGAGCAGAAAAATGAATTTTGCACCTTTTAACAATTTCATTTGCATTCTGTATGGCATTACCTACAAGTACACATGTTGGAAAAAAAATTCACCTATTACTTTCTCAAGGTTTAAGAATTTAATTTAGTTTAAATATATATATATATTTTAAATATCTCTAGATTCCATATATATATGGTGAACTACCTGCGAGTTCATGTTGATGAAGTGCACGCTTCACACATGCTCCTGCTCCATCATGCTCTCCCTTTCCATGTCCACTCTCATAAAATTTCCACAAAAATTTGGTGTTGCATCTAGCATGTTGATGGCTTAACCAAAAAAAAGCTTTTGTAAACTTAAATTGTCCTATAAAGTTACAAATAATTACACTCAAACCAAATTAGCTTCAAAAAACTAGATATACATGTACATGTATGTATATATACGCATGTATACATGTGTACACAACATATTATATATAAGTAATTGAAGAATTTAATTCTGAAAGTTAAATGTAAATAAATTTTAAATTTTAAAAAAACAATGTACTTACCAGCACATCCATCAGACCATATCCAGTGTAGTTCAAAATTTATGCCATGTCGTCTCAGGTCTTCAAAAAATATTCTGAAACAATAAGCCACATAGTTTCTATCATGACCTGTATCATCACTGATATAAAAGTGAACCTCTTTGATGATAATTCGATCATCTTTGCTAATTTGTATACCATCTACATGAAACTCGGCATGCCTATAGAAAAATTGCACAAAGATTGCAACTTGCTTTGAATAATAATATTGAATTTGAATCTCAATTTGAGTACTAAATGTATAGTTCTAAAAGAAATATACAATAGAGAGAATACAACCTAGTGGAAAGCAATTCTTTGAATCATGAAATTGTTTAGCTTTCCATCTTGCACCATGACAATGTTGGATATGTGGATATATGATATTATGAAATTTATTCATAAATTCATTGTAAGGAAATCCACTCTCTTTGAGAACAATGTTTTTAGCATCGACTCCTAAATTCATTAAGTATGTCTCATATTCAAATCTCTTCCAAATAATTTGCATTTCAATATTGTCAACTTGTAAAAGATTCTTCAAATTTCCACAATCATTATATTTATTTTTTATACACTGAACATTGAATTCATTTGAATCTTCTAATTTTTTGTATACAAGAGACTTCACAAATTGTGTTATACTTCTAGGGATGGCTATATTTCGATCAATTGCTGTCATGGATCTCTTATATGATTGTAGGTGTAGATCAAATTCACATGATTTCAACAAAAAAAATTGCGTACCTTACTTATACGTACAAATGATGGTCGTAGTGTCAAACATCCTTTGACAAATCTTCACATTTGAAAATTCTTACTTGAATGCTTCAAAAAGTTCACTTTGTGTTGTATCTATAAAATGTTTTGGATGAGAAATTTTTGTACCATCTTCACCTATTATTTATATAGTATCCCTTCTATTGGAAGAAACATGAGAGTGGTTGGTCCAATATTCAACCACCTGTTTCTTTACATCTTTTGAAATTCTATCTTTTCAAAGAACCCTACAAATATTTACCCAAAAAATTTCAATTTTTTCATCTATTTCATTTCTCTTTTCAATATACCTTTGAATAGTTCTCCTAGAAACATTTAGTAATTTAGAAATTCTTGAACTTGTCTTCTATGTCATAATTTCTTACTAGAAATTACAATCATCAATGCTCTACGTGCAACACTTGGATCACTAGCTCAACTCTTATTTTCAATACAATTTAATGCTTCTTGCAAGTTTTCAATAATTGTTTGTTTTAATGAAATTGATGCCTATTATCAACCCCTAACAACTCCAAAATAGGGTTCATTTCTTTTCATCTAAATAAATTTGCAACTAACTGTGCTCTTCCAATTAGAGATTTTTCTTCAAAAAATTCATCCCATATTCTTTTAGAGTGTAATTTTATTGTGCTTTCAAATAACATATCTTTAGATGAAATATTATTGAAAATCTGAGAATCCTCATCCATATTCGTTAGATGTTTCATACCATAGAAAAAATTTCTATTATTAGGTTCAATTTGTTCTTGTACCTGTACATCACCTCAAAGTCATCAATATTTTCCATGGGTTGTTCTTCAGTAGATGTTCCTTCACCCACTTTTCTCTTCTCTCTTTTTCGATCATACTTCCTTGATCTATTCCTTGGATTCGCCATCACAAATTGCACTCAAATTCGAATTCACCTGCATACAAATGTACACACATTCTTTCAATGAATGTAGTTAATATTGCATAAATAGAACACTAAATATTGTTCATTTGTTTTAAAGCCAATGATGGTTTATGGTGTGGATGGAAGGAATGTTGGCAGCAACCTTATGACAAGGACTACTCATGGCACCCATTTTCATGTTTGTATTGGATAAAGTGTCCCCTAGTATCATGGAGGTATCACTAACATCATTTATTTTGCTGATTGGAGAATAGCCAAGACCTTGATGTCTAGGATTTACATAAAATTTTATTGGTTCTCAGATGCCTTGCTCATGTATACCTATTCCTCTTCCTTGATACTAAATGCTTTGACATATTCTCTTTGTGATGAGGTATTTGTCATTTTGGAAGCAAGATGCAAACCCATCATTGTGGAAACTGTTGCTCAAAATATTCTCTTATGTGAGAAACCCTAATTTGATAAAAGTGGATGATCCCAGTTGATAGGATATTTTGGCTCCATTGATATGTGGGATAGCTTTCTGATTGATATCTTTGGTTTGATTTTGTGAAATATTAGATTCAAATGGTTTTTCAAAAGATATCAGTGCTTCCAAGTCGATGTAGAAACCTTCCTTATGGTCATGAACATAGAGTCATGTGAACTCGGCTATAGCTTGATCATTTGCAAATATGTCTATAGTAGAAGACTCTTATTCTAGAAGAAGATCATCTATGTGTCCAAAGGCTCAGGAAGTGTCTCATTTTGGGAAATGGTGGTGTTTGGAGTTTGGATAGGATCAACTTCAAATATTTGATCATGGATGGTATAAACCTCGATGAGAGAATCATTGTGGACTTCATGTTCAAGGGTAGGATCTTGGTCAAAAATAGGTGTGTTTTAGATGGACTTAAGGATGGGGTCATGGGATGGAATACTTCAATCTTGACATGAAGGTGAAGCTATGATGTCATGCTTTGGACTTTCTTTTTGACATGTATCCCAAGGTGTAGGCAATGCGATGTGATTTTGGAGACCATGACTAAATGTATTTTCATAACTAAATGTAGATTGGAATAGAGTGAATAGGAATGGATTAGTGGATGATGGACGAGGATAGGATGTGGAGGCTTGGAAGGAATTAGTGGAAGGTTGGTTTCCCTTCTCAAGGTTAGGATAGGGATGACTAATAGACGTTTGTTGTGGATAAATGGCACTTGTGACTCTTAATATTGAGGGTAGGTGGATGGAGGTCTAGAGCTTATGGATTGTTGGTAAGATGGGTAGATGGATGGTTGAGTCAAGACTGTGGGTGATTGGGATGGAGAATTCATCCATTGTCTCTTGAATTCTATGGCTTATTGGTATTGACCATTGTAGAGTAACTAGTATTCAATTTGACTATGGAGCATATCAAGGTGAATTGAAGACATGGTGGTGAGGTGAAGTCTAGAAAATGAAAATGCAAATGTATGACTTAAGCCTAAGGTATGCAATCTAAGCTATTTTTTTTGTATTTTTGAAGATGTAGAGATGCCTAATGATGATACCACGATTAAGATTCAAGGTGACAATAGTAAAGGTCTGAATAAGGTAATGTCACAATGATCAAAATCAGAAGTATGTCTATGACCGAGGGTATGCAAGATGTGAACGAAGGGATGGAGTACTATGACCTAGGATGAAGATTAAAACCTTTGGCTAACCGAAGATACAGTTGCTAATCAAACTAAGATAGGTATAACAACTAATCTGATTATCAATGACCTTAGGTATAGTACTGATAAGATATGTTGGTAAGGTGGTCTCAAATTGGACTGATGAGTTGAGGAACCAACCTAAATGATGAAGGAATAGAATGATTGTTTTTTGAAAGATAAGGACAAGAGAATACATATTTTGAGCTATGGTCTAGTCTAAGTTTGATGAACTTCCTAATCAAGAGGTTTATGCAAGCTAAAAAGATAACCTAAAAATTTGACCTATGGGGAATGTCTAATGCAAAAAGATGAGGTGATGGATGAATAGACAATGATAAAAATGAGGTGAGCAAGTCCTTGGTCTAAATAGATTAAAGGTTAAGCTCATTTTGCATATGTAGGCCTATTCCCTTTCAAGGTTAAAATGTTGTAAGTTTCGGGTGTGGTGTTTGATTTGTATTGGCAATGTTTGTTTGAACACATGCGCAAAACACACCAAACAAAAAGTTCTTTAGTGACTGATATAAAATCAAAGAACGTCTGAGTAGGGGCTTATGTTAGTCCCAAAATTATTTCACTTGTATTGACAAATTTTGAGAACACTCGTAAGCAAGCACAATCTAGGCTAGAAAGTGGATTCTACCTGTTGAATCCCTACTTGGATTTCTCCAAGCACTAAAACAAAGTGGACAAC
Organism: Sequoia sempervirens; assembly: GCA_007258455.2. Taxonomy (NCBI): domain Eukaryota; kingdom Viridiplantae; phylum Streptophyta; class Pinopsida; order Cupressales; family Cupressaceae; genus Sequoia; species Sequoia sempervirens. The sequence goes on along the minus strand of VDFB02161515.1, from coordinate 19,575 downwards.
TAGAGATCTTGGTGACACTAGCTCCCCCTTACATGACACAGGCACACAAAGTTCTCTTACCCCCGAAGATTCAGAGACCTTGAGGGATTTTCTATCTCTATAATGAATAGTGGAATGTAGGGCAGCTTTGGAGGTCTGACCTCCTACACCAGCAAGTAAAAAGGATTTGGGATGCTACAAAAAATGGTTCTTATTTTGTATTGTAAGGAAATACTGGTGCCTATACATGCGACAAGATTAGCTCAATTAAGAGGCCTCCTAGTCCCTTCCTAAGAAAGGATTTTGACGTATCTCACGAATACTAGGGGTGGCACTTGTCAGCATAGGACATCCTCACTAGGTGATCAAATACTTTCCCAACGGTCACAACAATTTGCATATTAGACTGGAAAAAAGTGTTGCTTGGGTTGTTCCCTCTCACAAGTTGGGAAGTAGGCCCTCTAAGGAATTAACACAACAAAATTGATGGGTTTGGTTTTTGATCACCGAGTTTGCACATAGTGAGAGCATACACCTACCATCTCAAGCATAGAAAACAATGGTTCATTAACCCCCCATATGAAAGAAAAAAGAAAGCGATGGATTTGGATTTTGATCATCGAGTTTGCACAAGGTGAGAGCATACACCTACCACCTCGCGAAAAATTAACCCCCCCTTAATTATTCTATGTGAAAACAGACGTGCTTAAAATAAAGGAAATTAAGGAGAGCCTTGCAAAACCACTTATTAGTAATTTAAGCCTCTGCTCTTTGACAAACGAAAGTTTAAGTTTTCATTTTAAGTCTTCGACATGCAAAGCAGCAAAAATCCAAGTCAACAAAGATTAGCCACAAAATCAAAACTAAACTAGAAAGGAAAATAACATTAATCTAACTAACGAAAATTAACAAACAAAATTTAATCTAATCTAATCAACAAAAATCAACTTTATCTAATTAATTTAAATTAATCTAAATTTAAATAAATCTAAACTAAATTAATCAAATTAAATAATCTAACAAAAATCAACCTATATTAATTAATCTAAATTAATCTAAATCATAATTGAATTAATTAATCTAACAAAAATTAAAGAACATAGAATTGGTGATCAATAATAATGAAATCTAAGAATTTAATTCATATATCTCATATTAGGTGGTTTCTCTAAATGTCATGGGTAAGCTTGAATTGAAAAAATGATGAAGCATAATGTCAATCATGATCTAGGCTAACAAATAGATCATCAATTTACATATATCATCATAAGATGCATTTAATGAATAGTGCATACTATGATCTAGGGCTAATGTGTACACCATAACCTAATAACCCTAGTTTTCAACCATATTCAAATGAAAAATAGTGAAAACAACCTTCAAATGCACTCATGAAAAGAGTGACATAATAAATTATAAGTTGAAGATCAAAGTACCTTCAAAAATAGCTCTCCTATTGTCCAAGTATGTTTTCTTTTGTCAAAACAACTCTTCTAAATTGTCGAAATAAACCTTCTTTTGTCCAAATAAGTCTTCTAAATTGTCGAAATAAACCTTCTTTTGTCGAAATAAGCCTCCTTTTGTTGAAATAAGCTTTCCTTTGTATTTTACCAATTTTTTTTAGTTGAAATTTAAATATATATATTTATATGGACAATTTTCGTCTTAAAGAAATTCGGTCGACTACCTGTCGGTCGGTCATGCTTTGACCAAGCAGGTTCCAATTGAGAGGGTTTCAACCGAAACCTGCTCGATCGAAACCAGTCTGACCAAACATATCTAGTTGGCTTCCTACTTGGCAACCAACTCACCTTTTTTCAGAGTTTTCTGAAACATTCAACTTTAACAGAGTATTTCTTCAGTCAAAATGATTTTTCTACAAAAAAAGAAAAATACCCTTTTATAGAGCTCGGAGTGGTGAATCCAAATATATAATTTTTTTAATATTTTGATTAGTTTTAATATATTTTCTTTTTAAAATAATGCAAGCAGGTTGTTAAAATTAAAAAATAGGTGATAGGCCAAAACTGGGGCAAAGAATAAACTGGATTAGGCTTGGTCCAAGTGTCAATCTGGGGATCGTAAGCTTATGAAAGGTGTTGCGGTAGTATACCTAAGGGAGGAAAGCAATGAATTAAGTGGGGATGAATGCAGGTAGAATACATGGAAGTTACTTAAATAAAAATTTGGCTTAACTTTCCTATTTTGTCTTACTGGAAAAAATGCAACAAAAATTGTGATAGGAACTGTCACAGACTGTGAAATACCAACAACCTGAATATACTCAAAATACGATCAATATTTTAAGCATTCAAATGAACAAATTAATATTTTAAAGAATCACATCTCATGTTTCTTCAATTAATAACCAGATCATACGTAACTAAATAATAGTCCACTCTAAATATAAAGGCATTATAGAAATTAACACATTGTAGAATTAAATTAATTGAAAGACAATAAAATCCAGAAAGTAAAACATCACCGAGCTTCCCCAAGGAGTGGGCCCTTGCTCCTGGTTCACATGGTGAAAGAAATTAACAAAACTCTCTCACGCTGGGTTGATCATATGATAAGTCTAATTTTATTTATCAAAATAATTAATACAAAGCCAGAATACTGAAATTTGCTCTCTCGAGCTAATATTACAGACCATATATATAGAGGTCAAATTTCTAACAACTGATATCTTAGCGGTCTAAAATGGAACAATTTGTTTTGGCCCGTGGCTAACAAACTAGATATTATTGGTTCACAGAAAACCTTGTTTGTTGGCCACACAATAAAATAGTATTGTCATAACAACAGCTAGAAAATAGGAAATGATAGATTTCAATTTTCTCTAATAATAAGCACGTATTTATTGCAGGTTGTTCTCCTCAACAACTAGCAAGTGAATCATGGGTTCTTTTACTCAATTAAATCTGAAAAACCTTAGCTAACGTGGTAGTAATGATTTAACAGACATGACCATATGTTGAAGTGGCATAAACAACTGGGAGAGACATCTTCTAATAATGCCACATATTGAGGTGAAGGTTTGCATTAAAACATTCAATATGTTGATGTGTGTGGCCATGTGAGATAGGTTTGATGCCTCCAAAAGATATCTTGGTAGATGTGGTCGCATGGAAGAAATAATGCATTGAGCTAATGTGGCAAAAGTTCATGTGGTAATAATGGAAGAAAGAGTTGAGTGACAAGACGATTCCTACACAGAAGTTGACAGGAAGATCTGCAATATATATTTTCTTGGCATAATAGAAGAAACATTAGTAAATACAATGTGATATTCATTATTCATATATTTCATTTAAAAATTGAATTAAATATTACTTATATATATATTAAATCATATGCAACATAAAATGGTAAAATGAAACGAAAATGGAATGTGGGAATGGGTATGAAGGTGTATGAAATAGCTAAAATATGACATAAAATATAATATAATTGGCTCTCATCAAGAGACTAATTAGAAATTTTTAAAAAAATAGTAAAACATATTTTTTTTAAAAAATATATATGGTGCACTAGAGAAGAGAGTCCTCTTCAAAAGGGTATAATTTTTTTTTTGAAAATGATTAAAAAAATAGACAATAGTTGATGTTCCATGAAAACTGTCAAATTTTGACAAGTTTGACTTTAAAATGTTAATGAAATTTTTTCAATTTTGTTTATTGGACGCCCTATGAACGTCAATTTTTCTAAATTTTCAACATTCCATAATCTGCTTTTAAATTGATAAAAAATAATGAAAACAATTTCTAAAATTACAAAATAAACTTCATCAAAAGTTCTACATTTCATTAGTTTACATCATTTTGAAATTCAAAATAGAAAAACCACTTTTATGTGGTGGCAGTTCAAAATTTGTTTTTTTGTTGGTCCATTCCTTTATAAGGTGACACAGGTTTGTGTTTTTACCCTATTATACTATATTAAAATGTCCAACATTCCATGAAGTCTATGAACAACACTCTTTGAAAGTTATCTCATGTCCGGAATTCGTTTTACAATTTAAATATCGTTTCCATTTATCGATGGATAAGTTATTTAAATAATTACGTTAAATATTTTAAATGACACAAAAAACTAGAATATATAATGTTTTAAAATAAATATGATATACACAAAAAGATTAAGGATTTTATGAGATTAAAATAACAATTTTTTTAATTTAAAAATCGATGGATAATTTATATGACAAAAAAATCTATAATATATAATGTTTAAAAATAAATATGATATACACAAAAAGATTAAAGATTTTATGAGATTAAAATAATTGTTTTTTATTTAAAAATCGATGGATAATTTATTTAAATAATTATGTTAAATATTTTAAATGACAAAAAAAGCTATAATATATAATGTTTAAAAATAAATATGATATCCACACAAAAATTAAAGATTTTATGAGATTAAAATAATTAATTTTTTAATTTAAAAATAGAATAAATTAATATTAGTGATTAGTTATTTTTTAAAATATAATTAGTTAAACAGTTATATCTTATTTTTTTTAATATATTAGTGATTACACACAGCTAGTTATTAAATAAGTCTAGTTTACGTTATGTTTGCATTGTTGTTCGAAGTTCCTTCTTTCCCAGTCCCTTTGTTGGATATTCTATTTGTATCATTTCAGCTTCATTCAATACAAAACAATAAATAAATCCTAGAAAATGATCGACGGCAAGAAACATTTCATTGTTTCAATCGTCTTGGATGGTATTAAGACGATGTACACCATTGATTGTGAAAGTCAGCTTGCCTTAAACAACTAGTGTAGAATCACATCCTCAATCACACATATAGATTAAATTTACAAAAAGCAAATAGACTAGAGAAATCTACAAAAGCATCAAAAAACCAACTGCTCAAAACATCATTAAAGTAATTAAACAAGAGCCAAACGGCCAAAAACAAAGCAGTGGATCGTGGTCATCTAAATTGAACCCCATCCAACATCTAGGAAATCCTCATACTTTATAATGGATTCGCTACTTGTATTGTCATTGTTGATTTCATTTTTTACCTCTTTTTTTTTTGTTAACGACAGGAGTATCCACGCGACCCAACCCAACGCCAAGGGGGCAAGCTGAGGCGAGACTAGTCCCCTACGGTGGGACCCAATAGCCTGCAAGCCAGTCCCAACCGGGTAAACCCGAGAACAGAGTCAACCCTGAAACCAATGAGAAGTAAACCCACGGCCCAAGCCAACTCCGCTATCCATGCAGGTATTTCATTTTTTACCTCTTGCTCCACGGGCTATTGACTAAATAGGCCCTTCCAAGAAGGTGAAATGGACATAGAAGCGTGGAAATTTGCACTGGCTAGCTTATGAAACCCAACCACATCACTAAGAATACACGATAGAAGGATGGCAATGCAATTGAGGGCACGAAAACCAGCCTGCATGACCACGGAGTGCCGAAGAGAGCTTTTGTTGCAACCTCACCTTTGGCTCTTGTGTGGGTAACAGTCACAAGGTGGTAAGGTAGGTAGAATCAAACAGCAGTACAAGCCATAGAGTCTAGATAAGCCGCCTCCAGGTTCATTTTATTGGCTTGCACAAAAATATGTATAAAAAACATTAAATATACCCAGAGATTTGCTATAAATAGAAAAGTGCTTATCAACTAATCTGTGAGCAAATAAAACAGAAATTATTTCTTTCCAACCAAAAATAAAATAAAATTAAAATGATCTCCACTCAAAGTATGCTAGAAACTCTCTGAATTTCGCAAGAAAGTTTAGACTCTAGTTGAAAAACTTTTAAGAAAAACTGAATCTGTGACCCAACAAACTGAGCTCAAATGCAGAACAAAAACAAATACGTGATCGTCTCCATCTGTCCACAAAATTGACACTGGGTTTTGCTTCACAATGAATATCGCAGTATTTCTAGTGAGGCATTTTAGCTTAAAAATGTTTTTTTGTTGAATTTCTAATTGGACATACACCGTACCCGTATGTCTCCATATTTACGTAAAATCTAAAGTCAACCCAATCTTCCTAACGGTCAGGACGGACGCACATGCAAAATACGCATTGACACCAACAAAAATCGTATGATCAGTTGTACTCATAGTAGAATTGTTCGTACCTTGCATTAAATATAATTATCATAGAATAGTTAACTAGTGGAAATCCGCTTTCTAAGAGACTAGTAAAATAGCGAAAAAAATACGTTGCAGACCCCTTTCTCGGTTTATCATGACCCCTTCCTGAGGGGCCCAAGCTGCATTCTAACCCTTCTTTCAAATGAACTGTGGAATGGACATGGCATGAGTTTTTAATTATCTAACAAATTATATCCGATCCTCACACGGTGGCAACTGATGACCGTCGCCTCCAATGAATGTGGTCTCACACCAGTTTAAGAGTATATTGTCTGAGTGTTACTTTCTATTCACCAGTACTTTCTTTAATGAAATGGTATGGACCGTTGAGCTCCATGACTTTGAGGGAATGCAATTGGCATAATTGGCATCGGAAATGGCAATATTGTGGTTGGATCAGATGGTTAAGCACCTTGAAATCAAATCCCAAGACATACACGAATATGAAGGCACAATGATACATTCGACAAGCAATCTGATAGGAATGGAGTATTTAAAACTTCGTACTATACATGAAAGGCTAATTTCTTATGCATATTTAAGATTCACTGTAATCAACAAGCCATATATACACTAATGACCTTCAAGGCATGTTAAACAGACTAAAATTCTCAATGCTTTGAAGGCGGTCAACTTTGCATTCTAGCTAGAATTCATGTCAATATATGAACCTGACACAAGTAAGTTCATAAATAGTTTTTGTTATTAGTGTCAAATTTTATTGATTCGTTCTAAGCATAATAGTTGGAGTTAATGACCATTGTGACAGTAAACAAGATACAAAGAAGCATGTACCTTGTTTATTTTAGTAATCCGTCAAAAAGTTCAATATACGATGTTAGTTTCTCACATATGTTTATCAAAATGTCAATTTGGACTTGCAGAGGATTAGATTTATTTTGTTGATGTAATTTTGCTATTAAAAGCATACTATTTTATGTTAGTTTGAAGTTAACTTGGCCACATCGACCTTCTAAAATCCTTATACCCCATTCCCTAAGAGGGCAACTCAGTACTAATCACCACATAATCCTGAATGAACTTTCTTTTAAAACTTAGCAATTTATTCTGGGTTACTATCCCAGCCCACTTACAACTCTGGGCGCACCCACAATTGTCCTGCCAATCAAATAAGGGCTTTGCACAATGCACCAAAGCTCTATATAGATTCTACAGCTTATGGACAGTCTTGTGTTAAACATATAAATGGTCATAAAATTATTTTTTCCGTACAAATAAATATATGATATATTATGAATATTTTCAACTAAAATGTCTCACTGAAGGTCAACTTTCAAAATGAAAACCGTGTAGACAACTTTTCTTGATAAACTGCACAGAAGCTTTAAGACTGAAGCTATCACAGTGTCAATTTTTGCTTGATAAACCGCACAGAAGCTTGAAGCTACCATGTTACATATAAAATGGAAGAAATGACATTTTAGGCTGTCAAGTTGTTTATAAAGTTCAAAGAAGACTTAATGCTGCAAGATTAAATCCAATGAGATAAATGGATCGAGCGAAAGGCCAACTAGGTGACCAATAAAATTACACCTAAAACAAGACTTAATAGTTAATACTTTTAAATATTTTCAAATGATGTTCATGGTGTACATGCCATCCCTACAAAACATGATGCTGCTATAACTTACAGGAACATGGGAAAATACAAGAGTTTAACACCCAAGAAATCAAGTATGCACACCTCTAGAATGGCAAAAAGGAACATTTTTTTGCCTATTTCAAGGACTGGCGCAATCATAGATGCACCAAATTAAATATATTGATTATCAAACGTTTCCTTTGTCCTCTTATTGTGCCAGATAAAACAAAGATAACATTTAATGAATGAATGGATTACTTTGGCCATAAAGCTAATAAAATGAATAATTACACCTCACAAATTAGAATTAGAAATTGATCTTGCTCCAGCAAGCTTAAAAAATAGAATGATTTCTTCCAAGCCATCTTGTATATGCTGTCAGCCTATCTTCTACACAGTCAGAATGGGCTAACTTTGTGAGCTAGCTTCAACAAGATCTCTGGTACAAGACGTCTTCTTGGAGGTGCAATTGCATCATTTCCTAGAGCCACTGGATCTCCTGCATGAATGACAGCAAGAATATCCTCCAAAAGTTCATCCTTCCCACCTCGCATGGGGTCCTGCATTTTAAGACAGTTAAGCTAAGTAGTCACAACGAGAACAATTATGTGTAGTTTATAACTCAATTAAATCCCATAACTTTTCAAGTACATGAAACCAGGGAACAGTATAAAAAATTTCAAAAACACAGCCATACCTACACATGTAATTGCTTATCCTAGCTACCTACCTTACAACTTAGTTTAGCCCAATTAAATCATTGGATCATATTTAATTGAACTCTTCATAAATCAAACAACATGAAAACGATCTAACATTAATGCCATATTGAAAAGGTAGAAGCTAGATTTTAAGCATAAGCTTACATCCTTAGTCAGACAAGGAAAACTACAGTAACCAGATTCATCGTTTGATCTATTGCTATATCATTTCCACTTATCTGTAACCAAACAACTTCACTTTGATACAAAAATCTTTATAGTGTATTTCGGTTCAGATCAAAACCTGCTTGAACTGAATGGAAAAGGAGCATTTTCCTACGCTTATCAAAGAGAGGACAAATGGCACATCAATGCTTATAGTTATTTTTTCTCACTCTTTGTACTTTGCTTGAGAGAATGAACTGATTAGTGACTAAACAACATTTATTTACAATTATGCTCAATCATATAAGTTTTCCGTGATCATAATAAGTTTACAACATAGAGCCAAAGATCACCCCATTTATATGAGTAATTATTACTTAGTACAATATCCTTGTGGACTGAACTGAATGGAAAAGGAGCATTTTCCTACGCTTATCAAAGAGAGGACAAATGGCAAACTTAACAACATTCTACTTTGATTGAGAGAATGAACTTTGTTTGAATGAACTGATTAGTCGCTTAACAACATTTATTTACAATTGTGCTCAATCATATAAGTTTTCCATGATCGCAATAAGTTTACAACATAGAGACAAAGATCACCCCTTTTATGAGTAAATTATTACTCCAAGTATTTAGTTTCTTTGTAACTTATAACTTTGTAAATATAATCTATTTGTACTTTGTAGGTATTAGAGCTGTTGGTGAGGATTTTGTGCTTGGTGAACGGAGAGCAAAACCCAATGGAATACATTTCTGAAGCCATGGATAGAACCAAAGAGACCGTCCAAAACTATTACATGGAGTAGTAGATTTGCCCCCATTTGGAAGATCATTGATTGGAGGTGGAACAATCAACTTCACCAACCCATTCATGCAACAAGGAACTACCTCAACACCAAGTTTTTCTTCTTCCACGGTTTCACAAATGCTAATTGAGAGGTTATGGAGGGCCACTCAACATGCATTGAGTAGATAACACCCAAGGGTGAGATGAGAGACCTCATCATTTTAGAGTCGTAGAATTATAAGAAAGCTAGATAGAGGCTCTTTTCTTTGCCACTAACTATCCAAGTAAGATCCACCCAAACACTAAAGTAAGAAAAATTGAAGTCTTCTATCTTAAAACTTACAAATTACAATTAATAGTAAAATATTGCTTGCTTACAAACTCTTGAATAATTTATTTTGCAAGTTCTTGGCAAGAAGATTGGGGTGAAAATACCCCAAATCTCCAAAAGTTAGCCCTCTAAATTTTGTCTCAATCTTGTTTATAAATGATTGCTACATGCAGGTCACAAATATAGCAAGCACATAACTAATCAATCCAAGCCTACACCAATGCCTTCTATGATTTCTATGCAAGATTGAGCTCACTTGAGTCAAAGTAGCATCGAGTCCTCAAGTACTACAGCAGACTATGATCATCCATTCAGTCCAAACTGAAATTGGTTAAAGCTGAGATTGTGTCAAAAGCCTATTGCTATGTGGCAACGATTGAGGGTTTCAAGCAGAAAGGCAAGTGACAAACAATCTCCATGCCAAAGAAGATGGTGCCTTCAAACAAGAGAAAATTGTCCAAGATGGGTAAATGGTGTGATAGATACAAAAGCAATAGTCATTCCAACGTAAAGTGCTATGCTCAAAAGACTTTGCTTATGTGGGTAGAAACAAAAGATAATGGAGTTAAGACCTTGGATGGAATTGTTGACACATATCCCAGAGTTCTAGTCAACACTGCATAAGCAACCCCCATAGCAACAAATGATAAAGCATAGCAGCTATTCTACTCACATATGTGGTTGTAAGGGCAACCATTGGACTTTCTAATCAATTGCAGTAACATGAAGAACCTCATTTTTGCAGCAATTGTTAAGTGGCTGAATTTGCCAACCATGCCTCATCTAAAGTCTTATAAATTGTGATGATCCAACTCCTGCAACACCCAAGGTATACACATCACTCTCCATGTCATTTTTCGTATGCTATTCATCTTTTAAGGAGTTAGTTTGTGAAATATAGCCAATTGATGTTTGTGATGTACTCCATGAGCATCCATACATGCATAGTCACAAGTATATATAAAACACCAATCCTCGTAGCATAGTTGTATCAGTGGGCAATAAGAGATACCAATTTTTTTTGTGATTCCATGCTCAACACATGTCATACCAACTCCAAAGAAAATTTTGCCATACAACTATGCATAGTGCATACAAATCTTTCCTCATTTCACTAGAGTCGATACACAACCTATAGTAGCAAAGAGAAATCAAATTCTAGAAACCATGTTTTGGTGCTTGTATTTTCAAACCCCTTGAATTGCAAAAAGTTGGTAAGCATTGGTTTTTTCCCTTTTGTTTCCTTGCCCTATTATGGCCCATCACTTATATCTAATTTGAGAGATCTTCCATGGGCCTTATGTATTGTTCTCTCTAAGTTGTCTTGTTTTCCCCTTATACTCAAAGTATTCACCCAAACGTCAAAATCAAAATTTGTCTCAGTGTTTCCCTGAGTGTTCAAGTCCAAGTGATTAGGAAGTTCGCAAGTTCACGAACTACCCAAATCCCCAACCAATTATGTTGCAAGGTTCACAAGTTCATGAACTTTGTGACAATGTGACAAAAGAAGTGAAGAAGAAAGTCATAAGGTTCTTCTTGTTGCAAAGTTTGCAAGTTCATGAACTTTGCAAAGTTGTGATATACTTTGCCAAGTCACCAAAAATGTGACATAACAAATAGAGAAAGAGGGAAAAACAAACAACAACAAAAAAAAAAAATTGATAAGGTTTGATGTTGCATGGTTCACATAATTCACAAACCCTGTGAAATTGCTACAATGGTTATAGAGCTTACAAAACTTGCAATAATGCAATATAGTTCGCCAAGGTAAGGAATGAAGATTTAAAGAGAAAAAAGAGAGAAAGGAAGCTGCCAAGATCTCAAAGTCGCATAGTTCACAAGTTCGCAAACTGTGTGAAAGTGCGACATAGTTCACACAAAGGAAATTTCCAACAAATGCAAAGTTTTTATGAGATTCTAGCTTGGTTTGTGATTGCCTTCTTTTCTCTATCCCTATTTCTTCCTACTTCTTGAGACTCGATCTTATCCATTCTCTATCTTCCCCCTTCTTTCCCCATTGAACTTCAGGTTTGCATGTGAACTCTAGTCCCTGGGCACCAAGTTCTCAATGCCAATTTTGTCCCACAACCTACTTATTGATTCTTCCTACAATCCATTCTCCCAAACTTTCCCTCAGACCCCAAGCCTCCATGCAAACTCTGCACCTCTAGATCCTCAGTCTATTCCAACCCCCAACACTTGCAGGTTTCCCTTCATGAAATTTCCAAGTCCATCTTTCCTCCCAAGACTCAACCCCCAATCCTTTCCTTCTTTGTTCCCCAATACTCCCAAGTTCTTTGTTCCTTGCTTTCCTCATGCCCTCCCACTTGGTGACATCACCTGATCAAGGAAGAAATGACTATGGATGTTGACGAGTTCAAGTTTCCTTGAACTCTCTAACGTGGTTCAAAAAGTGTTCAAATTTTAGGGAGCTCCAAGGTTTGTGAACTCCCCGAGCCTCCAGCTTGGTTCAAATTCAAAGCAAGGCTGCAACAAGTCAAAGGAAAAAAAAAAAGGTTGTAGATGTAAAAGGTTCTTGAACCCATTGAACCTCTGACAAGGTTCAATGAAAGTGAAAACTTTCAATCATGTTAAAAATAAACATTGTAATGAGTTTTAAAATGCAAAATGACACCTAGGTAAGCATTGCAACCCCTTTTATACATTGTAAACACCATGAATACAATAGGGGCCCTTTCATCTACCAAACCATTCTTGCACTTGACAAGCCCAACAAACATAAATGTAGAGGACATTCAGAGGCCCCATAAAAACATTCCTCCATGCCTGTAGGTACTACAAGGAAAATTTGGTGCACATTTTCAAGCGTGATTGAAGGAAAACAACCCCTAGGAAGTATGGGCCTCCTTTGCAATGTACCAATCAAAGGACTATCAAATTTATTACATATTCCAATGCCCTTCTTTGAGCTATTAAGGAAAAAGGGGGGTCTTCCTTTTAGGAGGATTGAAAACTTGCAAAAAACCAAGATAGGGCAGTAATAGAACCAGCAAAAGAGAAAATATTTATATGAAGCCCCAAGGTTTCAATATTCAATCTGGTTATCAAATTTTTGGTGTTATATTGATGTGGGTTTACTCATATTTTGTAATAAATTCCTTGCAACCTCTGAAGAATTGAGTATAAAATGCAAATTCAACCTTGTTTGAGTGTGTCCAGGTGTAGTGTGTTAATTTTTTAATGTATTTGTGATTAGTTAATCAGTGAGAAGATGGTAACATCTTCACAATGCTTTTGTGAAGTAGCTTTTCCAAATAATAAAAGAAATGTTCATATCACTCAGGGATTACTAAGTATTACTCATCTAATAGTCAATAATTCCATATATCTATCTAAATATATGGGTAGAACCTAGTTTGCTTGCATAGTCTGATTGATATAATCTTTTGTGGGAATTTCATTAAGATCACATCTTTGGTTTCTATGGTTGCATCATTTAAGTAAATTCACTAACTTTGTGCCCAACTCTGAGATAGGCACTAGTCTATTGCTTTCTTTACATTCTATCACCTCAACACACTAGAACAAACAAAAAATTCATTTACTTGTAATTTGTGATGTTTCTAGTGATTTCTAATTTCCATGTGTTGAGAGTGCATAACAACAATAGGGGTTGTTTCATCCATATATTTAAGCACTCCCCATGGTAAGCCTTTGTTTGTTCAAAATGAAGATGCTTAACCTTGCATAATCAAACAACATATAGGTACATCGTGACAACAAAGATTGGGGTACACTGTGCAGTGGCTATGGTTTGTGACAAAGATATTGTTCATGTTATGTGATTTCATTCAATTGCAACATCTCAGGGAAACCCCCCTCGGCCTAACAAAACCAGAAGTGAAGGAGGTCCTACCCACCTCAATCATTGGTCCTAAGTTGCCCTGCTTGATCATAAGGTTGTAAGTTTTTACCTTCAGTTTGACAACCCTAGCACTCAAAAAATTACCTAACTTAAGGGATTTGGGACTAGCAACTCAGATCACCAACACTATGCTCATGTACAAAGTCATCAAAGCTGGTCAACTCCCACAACAAGCCAAATGGTTCACTAAGCTACGACGAAAAGTCAAGGTTTCGCATCTAATTCCTATACTTAATGTAATCAAGACCATCGCTTTACAAGCTGGGGCAACTAATCTAGGAGAATCTACCACCACTATTTCCTATGGTAAAACCAACACCATTGTCATAGCTTGTGGTGACTACAATAACACTTCCATGGTCTACAGTACACCAAAGCAGTTTCCAACAGTTCATGGTAACACAAGGATCATCCATCTATCCTATCTTTGCAAATGCCACACACACTACAATAGTGGCACAAAGCATTTTGCACAATCAAACTACATAGTAACCATACTTCACCAAAACTTTTCCATATCCACCATGCCTTCAACAAGGTCCAACACAACTCTAAGGCCAAACCACAAAGGCTGACTCACATGACTCATCAGCACCCTATTCCGAGCATTACACTCTGGAAATTAAGCAATGCAGTCACTGCAGTGATCCAGGTGGCACCGCTAAGGCTCACATTATGCTAGGTCATCTGCCAACACATCACACACCTACCAACAAATAGTTCAACATCGCGCACTAACACCAAAGGATGATGAGTCACACATGGAAATGGTTCACCTTTCATAACAACTCTTAGCATCCATGGCATGTAATCTATATAGACATATTTGTAACATTAGCTTTCAGATAGGTAGATATCAGCAATCAAATTAGAAGGTGTCATACATCTTTCTCAATAATATGTCATGAACAAGACAAACATATAAATAGAACACATTTACTGTTTCAATTCTATATACTTATTTTTGAACTACCTTTCTCACAATGCTTCCACACACACACACTACTTCATATGTATCCTCATCTAGAGAGTTATCCACAGAGCTTCCTCCTCGACCCCGAATAATTTCCTTGATATGTACTTTAAGAGTTATCCATTTTAAGTGGTTAAGAGTACATTATTAAGGTGGTTGTTGAGTTCTTTTTATCGCAAACTCCATTTACTAATAGTTGAGTGAGGAGTATCCTCACTATTTACACATCACTGCAACGTGCTAATCTCCCATGTAATCAATTTGGAATAAGCTGTGGACTACCAAAGCATGGCCAAAAACTGCAACATTTTTTTCAATGGGAATACAAAATCAGATGTTGACAGGCATAACACAAGAAAAGGATTTTGTATAAATTCCAGAAAAGCTCTATGGGAATAATGTTCCCATATCTTATGAATCTCCTCCTCACAAGCAATCTGACAGGATTTTTCTCAATCGACAGAGACATCATTTTACTTCCAAATCATGCTTGGATCTACCTTAAAAATGTTTATTCAAACTAGTGTGCCAAGGTTATCAATTGATGATTGTATGATTCAACAGCCATTATTCACTTTCCCAATATTTTTCTGATAAAATATTACTACTTTTTTCCATAAGGAGCTGATTATTGGGGCGGGGATTAAAACATATAGCTGAACCCTAATTTTGAATAAGAAACCATGAAACTAAAAATTATGAGTATTTGACAGTCTCAAATATTCATAATTTATTATGTAAGTATTTTAACATTTTGGACTAAAATCCTTTATTTTTCAGATGAATATTTTTGGCACCCTTGCTAATTTTTCCCATTCATACTTTTGGTGACATCAGTCCAAACCCTAGACACTCATTAGCACTAATAAATCATGAACATTTGACAGAGTCACCAATATTCACAATTTAAGCATTTTAACATTTTGGAATAAAAAAAAAAATTAGTAAATATTTTTGGCACTCTTGTTATTTTTTCCCGTTCATTGTTTTGGTAACATCAATCGAAACCTTGAACACTCATTAGCACTCAGCATTTGGATATGGAACCATCATTATATGTTAGAACATTGGCTTGCAAAGAACTTGTAAATTCTGCCTGTCAGTATTCCTCACATTGCATAATTAAAGCCACTGGGGAGTGTTCCAGAAGCTATAGAACTATCAGACTAGTGAGCACTAAATCATGGTCCCTAAATGACGATATTATTATGCGACATTGGCAACTACCTACCAATTATAGGCCTCCAGACTCAGTACCATTACAGAAAGGGAGTCGTGAATAACTAGATGAAAGCTTCCACCATGGCACTCATCAAACCCAACTTTCATGGCTCTTGAAAAGGAAATCCCAGGACATGGGGAGCAAGATGTTTTCTTAAGGATGATAAGAATAAGGCCATTTTAATATACTTGGCCAACCTCAGGTTCATGACTAACAGTGTGATTGAAACGGAAACATCCATCCTTGGTATGAAGTCTGCCTATAAATTGATGTATTACCAGTAATAGTGAAGTTAAGTCCCAGTTAGTCATAAAAATGCTTAAAACGCTACAAAAGACCAATACATGAATTCAAGATTTAACACTGTATAAAGAAAACCAAGTATGACATATTCTTGGTAATCTGGTATTCCCATACACTTGGAGCAAGTCATAAGGTGGTATACTCTTTATCCAGGCCTAGCTATGACGATCAAACTTGAGTGTCCTTACTTCTAAAGGGTAATGAAAGTTTCAGAACCCTAAGAATATTTACCTTGTAATTTGCAATTCACGAGTCTCCTATGAAGATATAGAGAAAGTAACCCGAAATTAATGTTCTCATTACCTTAAGGCTTAAAGGTTATAATTAAGAGAGATTAGTTAAATTATAGACTTATAAGTTATATGGCTAATTACATTCAAAAATTTGTTTCTCAAGCTAAAAACTATCAATTTATCCTGTAGAAATACAAAGCAAATATCAAAAATAAAGAAATGGTGCAAAGCCCAACATACTGAAATACACAAGCTTGCTACAGTTTTATAAACTAAAATGAGTAACAATCAACAAGGATATGAGGAAGACATGGTGATTGAGACACACACAAGACTGGAAAAGCTAAGAAATTATGCAATTGAAAACTAAAAGAAATGAAAGAAATAACGATGATACGATATATCCCTAGCAGTAGCAGTCATTAGGAGGCTTGAATCAAACAATATCTACTATATCAAGGACACTATTTGAAGTATCTTAGATTGAAGGCTATTCATATTCAATAGATACAGTTAAAAGCGAAGGCAAGAAAGATAGATTGAAAGTTAGAGTAGCACTTTTTTAACATAATTGCAACAAACTAACAAAAGCAATCAAAGCTTGATCTTGCAGAGTCATTATAAAATTCTAAATCACACTACAAATTTCAAGATACAAAAATCAACAACTGAATATGACAATAACTAAGAAAACAACAGTCAGACAAACTTACCTGCAAAAACAAATCAGTGTGAGTCTTGTCTTTGTATAGTTTTACCTCAGCTTGAGCTCCTACCAACTGAAGAACATCAGAAAATTTTGTGCTGCACAAAATTATAAAAAAGATGATGATGCTCACAATCTTCAATACTAATAAATATGAGAGCCATGCCCGTCACTCAGAGATCAACAAAAATATGCAGCAAATAAAATACTTAAAAAAAACAAAGTAGAACTATACAATCTAAATCTATTCATTGTGTGAAAAGTATACAATCCTTATATTCTTTTAATATATCACATAGGATATTTAATTGTAGCTTAGGCATTATGGTGGCCAAGTGCAAATGTTTAATAGTTACTCCTTTTCTTTCATAGATTGACAGGCCATTATGTTAAAAACTTCGTTGAATGAATTTCAATGTGGTTTCTAGCCCCATGTGTTCTCTGTATAAGATAAAGCACATAGAAATAAAACCATGGCAATCATAAAGTTTGAAGCATAAAAAAACTACCAAATCATATATTGGTGGAATGAAAGAAATGCGGTATGAGAATTTTATGTAAAGCGAACAATGCATCACAGTTATTCTTGAGATCCACATAAAGCAACCAAGTTCCTAATGATGAAACATGAAATAATGTATTAATAACCATTTAAGGAATGTTGCTGGAAAGTTTTGTGAAATTATATTAATTAGTTAACATTAAATAACCTGTAATTAGCCTAGCTATACTGCTGTCTATTTTATTAGCATGGCTACTAGCTTATTTATGTGATGATCCAACAAAATTTGCTACAGAAACCAGCATGCATAAAGTAGAAAATTGATGTTTGTTACATCCATGGCTGCCAGCTACAACTTTCATTCAAAACTTTAGTGTACACATGGATATATTCATGTCTACACTCCTGTAGCTAATCTTATGTACTTCTGTTACCCCCTCCTACACAAATTCAATTTGTATGACCGATATAAGCGCTGAAAATGGAATCACCATGCAAGAAATGAAAAATGAAGTGAAGAATTAAAAAAAAAAAACATCACAAGAAGATGGATACAAGAAATGCCCTGGAGAAGCCCAGTGTGGGAAAGCTCTAGCATGGAAATGGAATTGTGCCTACTTCCATGTGATAAAAAATATTGGTTTTGATAGTGTTTCATGATGATGGAATGATCAGAGCATGATATTAGTCATCTTGGTCACAATACTCTTTCTGAATGCCCAAGTAGTCACAAGTATGATTCTATTCTCTTTTGAAAATGATAAGAGTTGACTCTTTGCTAAATTATTTCTGAATATTTTGCGAAGTGCCAAGTCTATTAGTATGTTTCATGGTAGTATTTCATAGGCATCAAAATAAACCTTACTGAATAGGAAAATGAACTTATATTGATGATGTGCATTCTATTGCAGAGATATTTACTTATTTATCAGGTTTATTTCAATGCCTATTGAGTAGATTTTCCCTGGAATGAGATGTTAATTTTAAACTTTAAAAAATTGACGACTACTCAATTATATCAATTTATTGTGTTTTTCCTGGGTTTTTAGCATGTATTTTCTTAGTATGAATTATATTCTTACTCTTCAACAGCAGATGAAACATGCACAAACATGGTTGATGAATTCTAGCAAGGATCCTTTCGTGGCTAGCTGCTGCAGTTCACAGTGTCAACATGTTAATG
Source organism: Sequoia sempervirens (assembly GCA_007258455.2). NCBI lineage: Eukaryota > Viridiplantae > Streptophyta > Pinopsida > Cupressales > Cupressaceae > Sequoia > Sequoia sempervirens. Next base: position 870 of record VDFB02161515.1, on the reverse strand, counting down.
CCAAAAGAAGGCAAAGGCACAGACAAATGGAAAGTACATCTGTCTATTATTCAGAATCCTCTCTTTGTCAAGAAGCTAATGGCCGACAGGTATTGCATACATTGTGATGGCTGGCTAAGGTGTTTTGTTCTGAGGTGATGCGTGAGGTTATGGGGAAGTGTTAATGATAGCAGCTCTGGCAGTTCCTCCAGCCTGGCTCTTTCTGCAACATAAATTGAAATTGACAGTCGCCATGACCATGTTCATTGTTTTGTATTATACTCATTTTCATATTATGGCCGACATAAAAGAACTCGAATTGATCTTTTATTAGAAGATATTTAACATTTATCAAGGCCGACTTTCATTTAAGAATATACGCGATTTCTTAGAGGCCGACTTGAAGGATTTTGTTGAGATGTATCTCTCCCATTCACTTGTATTTATACACCTTGATCCGTCCATTGTAATCATCTAGTAGAGTTCGGTTATTCACATCAGTTTTGTATCATCAAGTGCGAATATATTATCAAGTGCGAATATATCATCAAGTGCGAATATATTAAGCAAAGTGCGAATTCAAGATACAGGGCGATCATATTCAGCGCCAAGACATTACTTAGTGCGAACTGTACACAGTGTGGAGATAATACAGATTGAAGACCATCCAGTGCAAAGCGAATATTGCCAGATCTGTGCTCAGTCAATTCGGATATTGCCAGGTGTGAATTGGCAGGTTGCTATATGTTATTCCAGATTGCTAGGTGCTGTATATCGGTCTTGTGTTAGACCTCATTGTAAAGTGAAATATTGTCACTGTTATTATAAATAAAAGAGAGATCTTTGTTGCTGGGTTTTTCTCCCTCAAGAGGAGGGTTTTCCCAGGGTATC